>JANTCA010000551.1:0-33443 GCA_024741275.1 Chironex yamaguchii
TTATCCGAAAATTCTCGTCCTTATACATTTTGGCGCATTCTGAATTTTCTAGTAAATGTTGGCTTATGGCAGAATCGAATGTTTTGGCAGTCATTTCCGCTTTGCAAGCGCGAGATGGCTGTTCTCTAGGAGGAATTGAACAGCTAGGCTGGAACATTTTGTTTGATCCTGTCACTCAATCTTTGTGAAGTTGGACCTACATACCGAGCTTCACATGGGTACAAAAATTCTTATACTACTAAACAATTTTGTGTAGTAGGTACACAACCCATAAAACAACATAAAAACGCAGATTAGAAAAGCTGTCAGTCCAAGAATTGTTTTCAAGACTTGGAGAATCTTGCTATCCATTCACAAGTATTGTTTACCTACCACACAAGAAAGATGATGATGATTGATGAATATTGGCGATTGTGGTAATAATAATAACGATGATGATGATGATGACGACGACGATGATGATAGTAATAAAACGTCTAGGTGGAAGTTTAAGAGTAACATGAAATCATAGACAATGGTGATTTGTTTGTTTTCATGCTCTATTCTGATAAAGTAATTAGATTATCATAGGTGGAACTCTGGGGAGACTGTATTCATCGGGTAATTTGTACATACATGTGATGAGACATAAAAGTCAAGCCTTCGTCAGAGACCAGCTTAATTCTCAAAATATTAAGACATTCATGGACTAACTTTCACGTTATTCAGACTCCACCATCCTCTGCATTCAAGAATTGGAGCAGATTCTTAGACAGAGAGAGATACAAAATATTGGAGCAGTAGAATTTGGTAACAAGAAGACAAGAAGATCAATGGTGCAAAAAGAAATATAAAAGAAGCCATTCACTTACATTTATATTACACTTAATGCTCTACAAAGTATGGCTATGCAGTGGCAACACCGGCTGCCTGAAGTTGCGTTGAGCGGGCGAAAATTCAAGGGGTCCAAGAAATCATTCTTGAACGGAACCCTTACTCTCACTAGAAAAGTTTCCTTTCTGTCAGAAAACACCGTCCTTGCTACCAGGCAAGTGTCTTTGGTTGTAAGAAGCTTACAACTTGACAAGAGCTTTTGAAAATAGTCCCTTTATTCCCCCGGGGCTCCGCCCGACGGCCGAAAGCCACACTGTAGACAGAGATGGAAAGATATGAAGTTAATATGCACACAGTTCTACGATAATACTACAATACTACGATAACACATGAACGCATAAGACACTTGGCAGCTATCAGTGAAAGACAACAAGAGGTTAGCCTTTTAGTATTAGGGCTGCAAAAGAGTTTGTTCTGAGCAATAATTCCGAATAAACAATTCGAACATTGAATTCTGCACGGAAGAGATCCTATTCTTGATGATTAAACTCAACACCAAGTCATTCACGCATAACAACATATTCAGTAACTAGAATTTGTACTGAGTATAAAATTCTCTTCAATTTTTAATCAGGTTGGCAATTTCATCCTGAATTCCATCCTGAATTCCATCTTTAAAATTCTTTAATATGAAAGATAAAAACTTAAACTTTTGTACGAGACGAGACGGTGTGTTGATAATCTTTGCCGATAATTAATCTGGAGCAATTCTGCTCTAAATACTTCAAACGTCATGGAGCTATGACTTTTACTTCGTTTTTCCCTTCGAAATGAATTAATCTGCCAGACAAAAGTTATTGACATATAGAGACATCTCTTAAAGGGTCGTGTTCGTCAGCTACTTGGGGGTATGGTTAATCACATTTTACTCATTTTACAGCACTGAAGAATGGGACAAGGCTGGTCAAATAGAAATTTGTAAGCCGACTAAAAGATTGACCTCTCATAAGAGGCAGACTTCTAAGAGAAAATAAAGAAGCAATCTGCGCATGATCCACTAAGTGTAATTAATTTGACAACCTTACAGCTTGTCGGTACAAAGCTTGGTGTGAAAAAATATACATTCTAACCTATGTATAGCCATGCCTTTTAAATACAAAAATGCATGGAATTTGAAAGAAAATGCCTCCTGCTCCATTTCAATTTCACAGAAACCTTGTTAGCCTGCGAAGGGATCTGCGGGCAACTTGTCCGACATGAGGTACAAAGTAAAAGGTGCAATGTTTCACGTTTTTACAGTCTAACCTTAGTACGAAAAGGTCATGAGCTTGGTCTCTATTTTTGGAAGAGGTTTTTACATTTTGCAAATCACTGTGGGAACAGAAAGAAAGAGGATGAATATCATAGTTAAACATGGAATGTGACTTTTCAGCAACATCTCTTGCAAGTGAGATCTGTCGTCAGTTCTCCAAACCAAGCAAGACACAATTGCAGCTTAATGATCTGTTGCATTAACTGAAGAAGCCTCCAATATGTCAACAGCCTCTTGAACTTACTGGAATAATCGTACAAGTAAGCAGTATTGTAACACCACTTGCTGCAGAACAAAATAAACAGAAATAATCCCATGAAGACTTTTATAACGTAATTATCGTATCCAATACCTTGTAATAGAATATTGGTTAAAAAATAGAGTAAGGTATTATTAGATAAGAAGAGCTTAAGTAACTGTCTTTTCTCCAATAAACGCCCTGGGCATTTATTACTTCCTCCACGAGGTTGTCTTTTTGCCAAGGTTTGTTTGTCTCTTTATAAGTCTCTGTGTCCGTCTGTTCGTTAGCAAGATAAATCATAAACGTTTGAATAGATTTTGACAAAAATATCAGTAAGTGCCCGACCTGAGATAAGGAACAAATGGTTAATTTTTGGAGGTGATTAAGATCACTGTTTGGATCCAGTAATTTTTTTAAAGGATTCTTTGACATTAAGAGATAGGACAATTTTTTGCATTTTTGCATATAACTTCAGAAAAAATGGACAAGGCACTAAGGAAAAATTATAGGACAAGCTCTTATGACGAAGGAGTGCATATATAACATTAGCAATATAGGAGTACGATATGTTTGGTTTGAATCACAATGTTTTGATGGACGTCTGTGCTCTATGAGTGCTTTTCTAGTTTAATCTTTGATATTTTTATGGGGCTGAGACGTTAATTAGGGAGTGGCGTTAAATAAAGAAGAGGGTTTACTAAATCAAAGAAAAATCATAAGAAGCTTCTCAGAACTGTCCTAAATGTGTGATCGGTAAACTATAAAATAACTATAAATATTTAGTCAATCTAATCAAAATCATCCCTGTAGTCATTTTCATCTACAAAGTTTCCTTGAGGTTAAAATGAAAAGATTGAAGATGCAAAACTTTCTATATTTCTAGAAAATTTATTGTATCTCTAGAAATGGTTCACAAAGAGAAGAAAACCTTTGTTATGCTTCCCGTACATAATTTATTTCATAGTCCCCTATTCCAGTCTCATTGTATCCGATAACGCTTTTTTGTTACGGCAATTTTCCTAATAATCACCCTACAAGAGAGGCATTGGTTGGACTATGGACGTTTAATGGATAGGGGCATTATAAAATAATTGCTAAGAAAAAAGGGAGTGGGGGGGGCGTTTATTGGAAGTGGGCGTTTTAAAGAACAAAGGCGTTTCTTGATGAAAATACGAAGTTTAAACTCTTCTCAACAAAAAATACCTAACTCTAATTATTACAGAAGTGAAGTATAATTTATATGCAGCAGAAAGTATGTCGAACTGTGAAAGCTTCGGTCAAATAATCTTCAAGTCGTCATGAGTAGATTCGTTTACACACAATAACTACCAGCAGCATTACAAAATTACAAATTTGTTTATACCATTACACACTGTAATCATTACCAAAAATGGAAGAAGATCCAAAAAGTTAACGAGATTTTCCAGTATTGCAATTGCACCATAGCTGTTTTCTTCCATTTCAATTATTAGGTTCGTTGTTTCACAACTGTTGCCATCTAAATACGTATTTAATCTTCTTCTTTTTCTTCTACTGGCTTAATTCCAATTTAGATGGGGTCACTGGTGTGGACTTTGATCTCATGGCCCCAGAGTACCGGTCTGCCGCATCCGTCCCTTCCACTTCGACTGCCTTCAGGTCTTGCTTGATGTAGTATTTTCATCTCCTTCGTGGTATTCCCCTCCTCTGCTTGCCGAACTTCATCCTTCTCACCCGCTGGCCGACATAGCCCTCGTTGCGTCGGTAGACATGGCTGAACCAGCGGAGACTTGCCTCTCGGAGTTTGGCAGCCAGTGGTTCTACACCGACTTCTTTCCGGATAACTTTGTTCCAGACTTTATCTTTTCTTGTCTTTCCAAGGAAAAATTGCAGCATTTTTATTTCTGCAACTTCCACCTTCTGTTCTTGGGCCTTTGTCAATGCTGTTGCGTCCATTCCATACATCAAAATGGTTCGCACCATAGCCTTATACAGACAACCCTTCACTTTTGCTGGAACTTGGCGGTCACATATCACGCCAGTGATCTTCTTCCAATCTCCCCAACCAGCTTGCACTCTCCTTACAACTTCTTTTTCGACACCACAAGCACTCTGCACAGTCGACCATAAATACTTGAACTCCTCAACCCTTTTCACGTCTGATCCTGGCATTTTCACTTCTCCTATAGCTACCCTCTCGCTCATGCATAAGTACTCTGTCTTCTGTCTGCTCACTTTCATTCCCTTCTCTTGCATGGCTCTTTTCTAGCTTTCAAGCCTTTGTTCCATGTTTGCACTGGTGTTACCGCACAGAACAATGTCATCAGCAAATAACATGTCCCATGATGCTTCACCTGTCCCCGGTCTTGCTGTCTTTATACATGTCTTTGATCAGCCCTATATACTTCTCATCCACTGCCTTCAGTCTCAAGCAGTTCCATAGTTGTGCTCAGGGGACACGGTCATACGCCTTTCCAGGTCTACAAAGATGACATGTAGGTCTTCCTGCCCCTCTCAGTGTTTCTCCATCAGCTGTCGGAGAGCAAAGATGGCGTCAGTGGTTCTTCGGCATGGCATGAAACCAAACTGCTGGTCTGAGATTTGCACCTTTTCTCGGAGCCTTTTTTCTGTCACTCTTTCCCAAAGTTTTAGAGTATGAAACATCAACTTTATCCCGCGATAATTGCCGTACTCCTGCATGTCATCCGTCTTTTTGAACACTGGTATAAAGAAACTATCCCTCCACTCACTTGGCATCTCCTCAGTCTCAAAGATATTTGAGAACAGCCTGACCAATACTTCAATTCCTGTGTCACCAAGCACCTTCCAAGCTTCCGCTGGGATCTCGTCTGGCCCTGTTGCTTTCCCTCTTGTCATTTTCTTCAGCACTGCCTTCACTTCCTCTGCAGTGGTCCTTTCCACTTCAGTTTTAGCACCTTGTCCTACTGTCCTTTCTACTCTCTCATTTTCCATATTCACGAGTTGTTCGAAATATCCTCTACATCTCTCCTTTATAGATTCATCGTCTGTCAATAGATTTCCTCCACTGTCCTTCATTAATCTTCCTTGATATACGTCCTGGGAGTCCCAATTTTTCTGTTTTGCGATTCGCATCCCTTTTCTCTGTCCCTCCTCTCCTTCTTCAAGGCTCTTTATTGGCTGCCTTGTATTCTGCAATGATTTCGTTACTGCCATTTAGATCCCTCTCTTTCTTCTTCGTCCTTTTTATAGTGATCGCCTCTTGTACCTCGTCACAACACCATCATGTTTCCACCTTCTTACCTGGCTTTCCGGATGTTCTCCCTAGAACTTTGTTTGCTGTGCCTTTCAACATTTTGCTGACCTCCTCCCAGTTTCCAGCCTGTCCCTGCAATGCCTCCCCAGCTTGGTGGACGAACTGTTCTCTGTATTCCTTGTCATTTAGTTTCCACCAGCGTGTTTTGGGGGCTCTTGTTTCTCTTCTCTTTTTTGTGATTCTTATTTCCGTCTCACATAGGATGACCCTGTGCTGCTTTGCCACTGCTTCACCCGGTCTTACAATCCCGCGCTCTCTTTAGTTCCTTTCTCCCACACAGAATGTAGTCAACTTGTGTTTGTGCATCACCACTTGAGTAGGTAACTCTTCTTGACATTCTCTTTTTGAAATTTGTATTTGTTATTGGCATGGTGTGTGCGGAGACAAAATCAACAATTTGGTCTCCCTCTTCATTTCGTGTTCCAACACCATATCTTCCCATGATTTCACTTGCTTCATTGTTACCTTCGCCTACATGTCCATTGAAGTCGCCGCCAATCCACAACATCTCAGCTTCCGGTATCTTGGTCATCACGTCTTCCAGCAATTCCCAGAATGTATCCTTCTCCCCCTTGTCCCTGCCTATCTGTGGTGCATAGGCACAAATCACATTTACCAAGACCGTTTCTATATCCAGTTTCATCCATATCACCCTGTCAGACTCTCTGTTCACACTCAATACCCCATTTTTCAGCCCTGGACTCAGCACTATCCCCACTCCGTTCTTTCTTCCATCTTCCCCGGTGTAGTACATCTTATAGCCACTGCCCATCTCTCTTGCCTTCTGACCTTTCCATCTTGTTTCTTGCACACATAACACATCGATTTTCCTTCTCTCCATCATATCCATCACCTCTCTGTCTCTTCCTGTCATGGTGCCAACATTCAGAGTTCCTATCACCATTTTCCTCCTGGATTCTCTTTGCTCTCTCCTCCGTCTCCGTTGAGCTATCTTCTTTAGCTGCACTCGCTCCTGGTACGGTAACCGTCGTCCATTTCTCGCAGTTGTACGGCGATCTTCCTGCACGACGCTTGAGGGGAACGCGCTAGCCCAGTCTCTTCCTCTTTCTGTCCACATCATATCAAAATTGGCTTGTATTTGTCCGGCCGAATGCCCTTCCTGACGCCAGGTGTTTCTATTGAGACATCATCTCTAGCTAGCTGGCTGTTGGCTCCCAGGAGCTCATCCGCCCTTTGACAGGCATTGTTTTTAGTCCTGCTGGGTTGCTAGCAACCCTCGACATCCACACTGAAGTGGATGGGGGAGCCGGTTTAGTCGCCGACCACCCGACCGTGAAACAGGTAGTACTGAATTACAATATTACCAGTAGCAGACAAAGCTTGACAAAGCCTTACCTGACAAAATTAATACGAATTTAATCGAATTTTGAAATTAAAGTGTAGTGACAATAATAAAATGGTCTCTGCGTGAAGTCCATAAGGGCCAGATCGTTGTCTTCATAGCAAGGAAATATCCAAACGGAAAGTATTTTCAATATCAAGGCTCAACAAGACAGCAACTTTACCAGGCCAAGATGAAATATCAACAACTCGTACATGAATCAGAATGAGTAGAAGGTTAAGAGGATAAGCATCAGAGATTACCAACTGATCCAAAGGACAGTTGCGAGGACGTTTAATGAGATCCATAAAGAAATTGATAGATGAAGGCACTAAAGTGAGCTGTGTTACTGTTTCAGGCTGACTTTAAAGTCCTTTTGGTTTAAATATCTACAAATAGATCACAAAATACGTGTGAATCTGGACATTAAGCTCAAGCGAATGGCCGTCACCAAGAAACAGCTGCACTGGAAACCAGAACACCAGGATACGTTCCTTTGCTATAACCAGTGCAGTCTTTAGCACTTTTTAGTGAAGTGAAGCAATATTATCTTCTGTCGGCCACCAGGAAGCAATATTATGAGAGATACACCGTTTCTGTCATGAAGCAAGCTCCACGTCAGATGATTTCAGGCGCTATTCCGATACATGGCACACCTGTACTGTACCTTCTGAAGCCACTGTGTATGGAAAGCTGTTACGACGTTTCTCGTAAAGGACAAAGTCAAACTCCTAATAAAAACTCCGATCTCGAGCAAACAGAGACTATGTGCACACTAATGAAGGATTAATTTATGCACAAGTGTAAAAGATTCCAATTCTTATTGATAATGAGTGAGAATTGAAAGATATATTTTAATTTTTAGTAAATACCCTCACTCTGTTGAAAAACCTTCATAAAACAGATGTTCTGACCGTAAAATCAAAATATCAGGTAACGTCCCGGATGTCACTCCAAAGTCGTATAATGAACTGAAATTGAAAGTGACATAAAAACTCTTCTAGAGAAATGTTACTTTGGCAGGAAATGTCTGTTGACAAACATGATCTGTGACTGTCTAGTCGTCTATTGAAATAATGTTTAAAAGTGGCCTCTCCTCATTTTAAAGCTCGCCATTCATCAATTTTTTTCTCTTAGAAATTTAACACTTCCTGTCAAATTTTTAAGTTCATCAAATTATATACTTCCAGAGAAGTTTCGAAACCTATGAAAGCCATGGGTAATCGACTGAAGATAATTCTAGTTTCAACGGATGGAAGTTGATATTTCCCCTGTCTAGCTAACCTTTGCCATGAAAAGCATTTTCAAGCATTATACTCTCTGGCAGCCAAAACCTAGGAAGATACTTTCGGATCTGGCAGTTCTCTATCTGCAGACGTTTCTGTTTTAACAATTCTTAGTGTTATCTGAATGTGTTATTCCTTCCTCTATGTGTTTTTGCCACCCTTATTGGATATTAGCTGCCAAAATACATCCAAGTATTAGTGTGGAAGCTACATCTGTAAAATACTTTTGTATTATCATATTCCCGTTATTATGAAATTGATAACTGTATAAGGTCATAACAGAGTGAGAATATGTCCTTTGTGTGCTTTAAGCTCTTAGTTTAAGATTTCGGGGCAGCTCTAGCCTGCTTAAACTATATACTTCATCTTAACCAGTACTATTGTTTCTTGCTGCTTTTAAGAACCCAATAAGTTCCTCTATGTGTCTTTATCACTCTTTAATTAGATATTAGCTGCCAAAATATATCCAAGTATTAGTTTGGAAGCTACATCTGTAAAATACTTTTGTATTATCATATTCCCGTTATTATGAAATTGATAACTGTATAAGGTCATAACAGAGTGAGAATATGTCCTTTGTGTGCTTTAAGCTCTTAGTTTAAGATTCCGGGGCAGCTCTAGCCTGCTTAAACTATATACTTCATCTTAACCAGTACTATTGTTTCTTGCTGCTTTTAAGGACCCAATAACTTACTTGTTTTTATCACACACTGATTGCAAACAATTGAATCTAAGTTAGTTGAACTCTTTGATTATATCTTATATTTAAAGATGTAATACTGTAAGTTCTCCTACGTCACTTGTCTCTTTCAAAGCATCCTGAACTTACAATATTACCCAAGGCAAAGTTTGAATTCAGCTGGACTAGACCAAGGTAAATTGGGTGAGTTTATGATCTGACGATAAAGTTCCTATAATTGTGGCTAGTGGGAGGATAAAATCTGTGCCTACAGAGCTAAAGAACCCTCCAGACATTCACACTTGCTGGTTGGAATTAATTTAATTACATCTACAAATGTAGCCTGGGGTAAACTTAATAGAACGCTTAAGGATTACATGCGCTACGTTGACTTCTTAGAAAGTCATTAATCTTGTTTCCATAGGTGACATTTTAAGGAATGGTGAAAGTCTCAAGGAAACCCCGAAAGAATCATACTTTGCGACTATGTACATGGATCTCAGCAGGAAATAACACCTTGGCTAGTTCCCTCTTTTCCTGTCATACCTTTGAGGCATTTACATGCACTCTTAATTTAGAGAATGGTTAATTGTTCAAAACTTATATTTCGATGAGACTGATGCTTAAATTTTCTAAATAAACGAGGGATTCAAAGTCAGAGAAATAATAGCTCCAGCCCGCATCCTGAGGAGACAATGCTGCAGTTAGGATTGTATTGAGATTTTCCTTGTAAGGCGAAAACTCTTCACTTAGAAGTGGTATAATGGTCACTGTAGATAGTTTTCCACTATGTATACACTTCCAAATGTCAACTTCCTTGTATCCTAATATTCTCTGGTCAGAACTCGTTACGATTTAATAAAACGTTTTGAAATAACTCTTCCAAGCTTGCATTTGCTTCCGTGTCTCTCAGCTATTCGGGGTAACCTCAGATCATAACTGTTGGTCGTTTTTGAGATGCTCTGAAAAGATTACTTGCCATAAAACTGTGTGGATTGAATCTACTACAAACGCTCTTTTATACCTATTGCACTATAGTCTAACATCTTATTGACCACTGCTTAGATCACTTTTTGCGTTTATTTTTGTCTGCTTTGTTCACTTACGTCTTTCTTAATGTTTCTCTCTCTTTTCTCTTACAAACAAGCTTCGTCTGGGAAGATGCAAGTATAATTAAGTAGCAATAGGCTCCTTATTAAGTCAAAGTACATGCAGATCTCGTATTGTTTATCTGTAGCATATTTGTACGTACATTATGTCGCTACTATAGAAAATTTTGTCTTCTTACAAGTACTATTTATATACAGCCTCCGTTCCCTCACACTACCTTTCCTCCTTTGCACACGGCCATGCAAGGCCATTTACACCAGAACTCATCCATTATTTTCGTCTCTCAACCAAATAATGTCTTTTTTTATGCACCATTCTGATAAAAAACTCTGTCTTATTCTACATCCTTAAACACACAGTCATTTGACCGCTAGATGAACATTGTAAAACTAGATACTAGAAGCTTTCAATTCCATCTTCATTCTGCATTTTCCTCATTAAGCACTCATATCACATTTGTACAGGACACTGATATCAATATCGTTCTTTTCCTTTCTTCAAAGAAAAACGTTTTAGTTTTTGCAAATCATTTATGGAGAATGATCTTGATACACTAGGCCCTTGCCTGCTTGACATGGTATTTGGAACTCGTAATTTGGAACTTGTTACTTAACAAAGTTTTCAACGGTTAAGAATCTTCCTCTTTTCTGAGCTAATCCTCATCTCAGTTTCTATTAAGATTGTATCCAATCTTATAAGCAAGTCTTTTTATTAAATGGTATAAATAAGAATAATTACCATACATATTCCAAAACAAGACTAAAGATTGAAAATAACCAAAAATCCAGTGAAGACGCTGAACTCCCAGCAACTCGATTTGTATTAAGCTGCTCTTAAGGTAAACATTTACTAGAAAATCCAAAATGCGCAAAAATGTATCGTCTTCCCATCTAGGGGCCTGTCAACATTAAAGCAAGAAAACTGGGTTTCTGTAGCCAGAAAGAGTTCGTTTTCAACACTTGAATTTTTACAATAATGCTTTGTTTTTTCATTTTCTCTTTTTCTTTTTGTTTCTAGATTACGATTGGCTAGTTATAATGCGTGCTTCTTAAAAACTGGTTGTCATATATCTATACTTCCCTTTCTGACGATTCATATTGCGGAGAAGGGCAGATGAAAAAAGCTTTTTAGTATGTTTTTAGCGCAATGTCGCAAATCTTCAAGGCGATTTTTAAGTTTTGTGCTAATAAATATTGTTAAAAAATCCATTATCCTATTAGATGGGAAATATTCGAGGCTTTCTTCACAATTTATCTTTGTAAGGCCATACTGCTGTAACATCATTCAATAGTGGCGGACACTTTGCTAATAATGGTATGGGCTGGGGTGACGTCACTAAGGGTGAACTTCAGCATCGTGGTAGACGCTCCTTTTATAGGTAATTATAAGATTGCCACCACCAGTCAACTTAGTTGTGGCTTTTGATAATTTAAAGTCAAGTATCAACACCTTGTTTATAGTGCTTCCTATATTGCATTCGTGCAAATGCATGGGGTCTATGCAAAGCAGAGCAAGAGATGGGGATAAAATAGGCAAGGCTATCAGAGGGACTTGTTGCTATCAGAATCTAACAAACGAGCTTGAAGTGAAAACAAATTTCGAAAATAGCAGACGTTCTGCGTAATTCAGTTGGCAGATTTCGCACCTATAAAGACCTACTACACTGAACAGGAAATTTATCAAAGCAAGTGATGAGCCAAAGAGACCTGAGGTTATTCTACTTATTCTAAAAGAGCTCAACAGATGGTTTAGTAACATCAACTGGGTACTACTGGCCACAATGGTTCTTTGGATGTCTGAAAATAAGCTTACTTTTATCATGAGACCAGTTTACCTCTAGTACCACTGTTTAACAGAGTCATTCTGTTATCTGTATATCTCATTCAAATAACAACTCAACTACTCTTTACATCTTTCAGAATCTGGAAGGCAAGCACTTTAATCATGCTTTCTTATTGTACAATACATTTTCATGCACACAGAGCTTTAATTTTGGTGAAATTTTTTCTATAATCATTATATATGTTCCTCTCGTGTCTCAAATCATGTACAATGAGGTGCACACAGTTACAAGAATACATTAAGTGTCAATAACCGTACTAAAACATAGACATAAGACTTTTTGCATCTGGATGAATAATTTTCCAGAGAAGTAAATTAATAATAACAATATGTATGTCCGATAGTTTGCAACAAATACATTATTTATCTTGTAACTTTACAAATCTATCAGCCCTCAACCTACAGGACACTACAGGAAAACATCTATGCCAGGGTAGCTTTCCGTTTCAAAAAGGTAGCAAAGTTATAAATTTGGAAAATACAAACAGCCTGTTGGATACATAAGTGGCAATGCCCACAACATTACCCTCCTCTTGGTTTTACCCAGGAGAGCCATGTACTGATTGCCTACTAAATGCTCACCACTAGGCCTACTTTATTGAGTTTTCTACAAAAAAACTTCACCTTGTCTGTCTTTGTTGACTACATAACTACACTTTACAGATAGCCAGTGCAGATTTTAACATTTTTACACATGCTTATGCTTATGTAGCTGTAACAAGGACAAAGTAAAATCCAGTACAATGATCTGATGTCTTATAAGCACAGTTCAATGGAATATTTATCAAGATAAAAAAACCCTTCCATTGTCCCTAATGACAATGAGGAACCACCAGTTTTTCTCATTAAAATCTTAACTCCCAATTTAACTGAGTCCAAATGTGCAAAATTTGCAAACATTTGAAAGCCAATCGACTTTGAAAGATATTTGTGTAATAACTGCAGAAATGTATTCGTGATAAAGTGAGCTTTAAGGTACAAATTGCAGAATTACTGTAGAATCTCATCTCTATGAAGGACTAAAAATGACAAAAATGATTTTTGTACAATATGAACTTTATCTAACAATCATACATTAACTTCAACAGGTCTCAATGTCAGTTCTGCTTAGAATAATTTCAGATTTTACAATGGCAATAACTTCCAGGCTATTTCTCTAATTTCCATCCTGGGAAATATATTTATCAAAATCATGCTTGAACGATTCAAATGAAGAATTAAGGAGAAATTGAGTGATAGCCAGTTTGGATTAAGACCAGGTCATGGAACTGTTGATGCCATTTTTGTTGTCAGGCAGTTGATGGAAAAAGCAAGAGAGCATGATGTAAAACTCCATCTTTATTTTGTGGATTTTAAATCTGCAGTTGATACCATCTGGTGGAAAATACTTATTTCTATTGGAATTGCCACTAAGATTGTAAAGATCATTGAAGAAATGTACAATATCACAGAACATGCAGTAGTAATTCACGGACAGCTCACACTGGTTTGCGGTGTCGGTCAGAGTCCCGCAGGGATGCCTTCTCTCGTCTGCACTTTTCAAAACATTTTTTGAATTTGTCATGAAAGAAGTAGCTAATCTCAACAACACTCTAACACCGAATAACGACCTGTCAAATGATATAAGGTACGCCGATGATACAATACTTATTGCTTGTGTCTTTGAGAAGTTAAGGTTATCAACAGCAAGTTTAAAGTCTGCATGCAAAGAATGGGGCATGAAGATCAATGCATCAAAATGCCAAAGACATCACGATTGAGTGCCCAACTGGTCAAGCATGTTGACAGCACTGTCTTTCATGGAAGCTGAGTCCCTGGTACAAGTACCAATGTGGAAACAATAACCAGTATTGCCTCGGCATCCTTCGGTCATCTGAGAAATCTGTGGAATCAAAAGCCCATCTCAAACAGACTAAAGGCAAGTTTCTACAGTGCTCTGATACTTCCAGTTGCTATATATGCATCGGAAACATGGACACTTACTGTGGAAGACTCATGCAAACATAGCTCATTTGAAATCAGATACCTCAGAGCAATCCTTGGTATTACCAGATACCATAGAATACCAAATGACAAAATTAGGGAGAAGTTAGGTGTCGAACACATTCTTGACATCATGAAAAGAGGGAGACTGCTTTGGCTTGGACACATAGCTAGATGGCCAGCAGAAAGTTTTGTTGGGGCAGCAGTCAAACAAGACTTCATTGTCTACCGTGGCAGAGGTAGACATCAGATGGCATGACCAAGTGAGCAAGGACACTGGGCTACCGTTGGCCACAACATTTCGGAGAAAGCCAGGTGGTGGCAAGGTTGTGGAGGGAGCAAGGGGTATGTATGCCTATGCATATGATGATGGTGATGATAATTTCTAGCATCATATATTATCAAAATATGTTCCGTTTTGTGAAGAGCAAGTTCTATCACTTATATTACACTATTCATATATTTCCTTCCATTTCGGCAAATCAGGTTACTACCTAATGAATGGGATTTAGGACAGCAAGAAGAGAAAAAGGAGAGCTATGTAGAAGAGGAATCTGAAAAGACAAAACAACATTGAGCAGATAGATTGAAAGGCGTTAGAAAAGACAAACAAGAGAAGAGGGAGAAGGCAGAAGAACAGAAAAGAAAAGTAGTTAGAACAAGAGCATATAGAAGCGAAAAGAAAGGATGAGGGAGGAATAACACAGATAATGCATAAAGATGACTCAAAACACTATTTCTATCTGCATTAGGCCCTTTAGTATGGCAGCAGAATTATAGCAGGGTTTATTATAAGGCTGTCAGCTCAAAAGATGCTGTTACATGTCACAGTGAGATGGCTTTTTGTGAGATATTACCAATTTACAAATGCACTGGCACAATTTTCTTCCAAATCTGTTGAATTAACTACACACCAATTACTAAAACCTGGGTTTCTTTTCAACGTTTATAAATTGCAGATTTTTACATCAACAAGACTGCAGCCATGCATCGTAAGTACAAAAACTACCCTTAAACATTAACATAACAAACACCTTATGTATACAGGTGCCAAAAGGTTGACAAGAAAGTTACATAATTGCTGATGGCACAAAGTTGTATTGACCAACACTAACTGTCTCATATTTGATTGACCATACTAAGATGTCTCATATTTTTCCATCAGATTTGTCAGTCTATCAATTTTCCCCTGTATAAGATCTGTCTTTCTCTCCAATTCACCCACTGTGTGAGACAACGTTTTAAACTCTCTTGGCATTGTAACTAAGTGAGTTCTGTCATCTTTAGTTGCAAAGAAATAGTAAACATACACTGCCATAAATATAGATACGCAGTAATAAGGGTATGTCAAGATCATGTCAAACATGTACCAAAAAAATCCAGTGAGGAACACCAACCTAAATAAAATGAAAAAAACCCAAAGGAAAACAAATTAAGATCCTCTCTGTTACAAAAAATACAATCCCAGCAACCAAGGTTGTCCTATTGTCCCTGAGGGTTATGCTCCATAGAAAAATCAAGCACTTCACTAAGAAACACTGTTAACACACTCATTAACTTATTGCTTATCTAAAAGGCACAAGATTTTTCTAAACTTACCAACTTGCATTTAAAATCTGAAAATCTATTGATGACAGTGAATGATTTATACCTAATAATGATAGCCTTGGTGTATGCCAACACTCAATCCCAAGCAGGTATATTGATGTAACTTAGAACTTGTGTTCTTGCTCAATAGGTTTGGTCTTAAAAATGAATACCTCATCTAAGCCGAAGGCATTGTAATGTGCAACCAATTTATTGTCAAGGATAGGTAACCAAGTCATAAGTCAGAAAGATGCCCAAGCTTCACAAACACTATTGATAATGTTGTTATACTTCTTAGTATGTTTATGGTCAAGGGCTTGTAGATTGATAACTTAGGGATGGTACATTCTTTTTCTATAAAGGTTGGTGAAGATGGAAACCTTATGTTCATTATCTTCATGTCACTAGACTATCATAAATGATTTACAGTCTTTCACTCCATTTTGCATAAATTTACCTTCTTGTATCTGTCATTTCTAAACCAAACTTCAGATGTTAAACATTAACTTTGTTTCCAAATCTTCTGCATAATAGAATTCTAATGCCTGTTTATGGCACAAATGGTACTCAATATATACCCCCCTCCCCCCCCGAGAAGTCCTGTTGAATGACAATTAACCAGTATAACCTAAGGACTTACAATCATATTTCAAAGATACATACTTCAATGATTATCATCAGCATCATACAACATATTAATACTGTCTTCGTTATAAGAACTCTGTCAGATTACTTTGCCTTAAACATTCTTCAAAGACTTTCTCTGTTAACAATTGATAATTTCAATTCTTTAGAAATAGCTGATTTACATGTTGGAGAATACAGATAAAATAAAAACAAACAGTAGAACAGAAATATGTCTTACCAACGAAACAGCCAATATGGACCACCAATTGCATATGCCAAATATCCAAGAGCTAGCCAAGCCAAAAAGTTCCAAAATGAACACAACTTCATTAAAATAAGAGACAGTGCTATTCCATACAAAAAGACCAGCATGGAAACTGTCTCCTTCTCTAGCTTGACCACATTCCAAGGATGCAAAGGTGCTGAATGAAAATGGAAGAATATAATATGCAATCATAGAAAAATGTCAATTTTCACTAATTGACCAAAGCTTGATTTACACTCCTACATATACATATACAGGGAGGCCAAAAAACAATGCCCAAATACCCAACTCATGTATGTAATTTTATCATTAGCATTATCGGCTCTACCTAGATTGTGATTCATGGTCATGAACTGCACATATTCAACACAGAAGACTAATTATTAACATAGTTCAGGATATCCTAACCATATATACAATCTTGTTTAAACTACTGCTTTTCAGTTACCTAATGAGTAGCCATAAACCATTTATTTGTGGTAATCTGTTACAGGCCCACTTTATGCATACAGACTACACCAAATGTTCTTCAGTAACATTTATCAAAAATATCACAAGAGTGCCTTATCTTCTTTTCCTTTTCTGGTTATTACCATAAAATCAGCTATCTCTTTCTTAAATGGTCTTGTACTTTTACATAGAGCTGATGCAATATAGCTACAATCCACCCAAAATAGCTATACCAACTCCTCCTCCTCACCATAAAAAAACTCACTTTTATCTTTAACATAGCAACTTCATAATTTTGTGCCACTTAAACAACTTAGACAACTTTATTTCTGTCCTCTGATAGGGGTAGTAAGATAGACATTACCAGTTGTAGTTCTGGTATAAAAAGCAGTTATTTAATTTGTAGGATACATCTTCATTCACCTTTCTATCACTCATAATTTGTAGGCAAAGTGGTGATGTTTTCAAAAGTAAAATGTCTGTTATTTATGAAAGTGGACTATCCACATGAGACCTGTGTTTGATACCTTCTTTAATTAGTGTGTTTTACCAACAATACTGTATGGGTCAAAAACATGGGTTTCAAATTGTGTGGAGTGAAGCTGGCATGAATGAACCTGCAACCAACAGAGAGCTATGGAGAGGGCATATCTGTCCATAACCAAGAGACAAACAGATCAATAAAGAAGCAGACCAAAGTCAAACACAATGTTATACCAGCATATACAGAAAAACAGCACTGGCCAGGCCATGTTGTCAGAATGATAGTCAATCAGTATCATATCCAGACTGTTGCTGACATGACACCCTGGCAAGAACAAAACTGGATACCACTTAGACTCAAAACAAGAACTGGCAGACCACTCCAAAGGTGGTCAGATCGACTTGGAAGAGAGACGCATGCTGGTTGCACTGGGCAGATTTTACACAACAACTAGGTCTAGGTTAAGAAGACTGATGAGAAACAGGCAAACAAGGTGATTGATTGCAACGAAAGGTATAATACAACATCTGGACAGCTTGATAAACTAAACGTCAAAGTATAAAATTTGTGCTCCTTTGCACTTTTTATTGCTGAACGTGGACGATTGAATGCAACATGCAAATCTAGGCTCCTTTACCTTGCTTTCCAAGGAACGAATCACATTTCTTCCTTGTAAATTTCATCACACTGAAATATAAATTACTCCACAATGTGTTTATGACACCTAAAAAGCGAACAACTAGTGGTAATGATGCATTTCGTAAGAAATTAAAAGCAGTCGCTATGCTAGGGTTATTACGGACAGCATTCCAATCTGTAAGAAGATCTTGATCAGTGTAGGCTTGTGCAGTCTGAATTTTCCCTCGAACGTAGTCGCTGACGCTCATCCAAATATCATACACCCCAAGATCTATAAATGCTTTCTTCCATGACCACGAATTATCATAGTGGGAATTGCTTCCTTCTCGTTTGTCAAAATCGTCCGAGAGGCATGACGAGAAAACATTACTCAAAATTATGATGAATACAATACCCAAATGTACCACGCAACGGGTCGGCATAATTGGATCGACGCAGTCTGCACAACTAGCTTAAAAGCCGGGATCAAAATAGTGTTTTCCACACTCTAGTAATAGACCTGAAATTTAATATCTAGATAACAGTATCAATTATGTATAGTACGGTACAAACGAATTTATACCGAATTACAAATTACATCAGTTTGAAAGTGAGACAGAAACAATATCAATACATGAAACTGAGGCAGGGATGATTTTCGTTACTTAAACAAATATAATCCGGCGGGTCGTTTCCGACATCTTTTGTCCGGACATCCTTCCGTCAAAATTTTATATTTGTCCTGACGAATTTTTCGTATTTTGAATTTTTCATTGAATTTCACAATCATTGTATGTTCTGCAACAATTACAAATGTTTGCAATTATTTATTTGGTTAATATAGTTTGGTATCGGCCTAAGCTGCATCCCCAAGCAACTGACAATATTATCAAAATCTGATCCGAGATTTTGGCGTATGCCCAGCAAACTTTCAACTGTCTCAAGATTCAACATTTTCAAACTGGAACGGACATTAGCGAATCTGCTAAGATATCTCACCGTGAATTCCTCAAATTCTACTTCGCATTTTGCAGTAAAAAGAATCTTGAAGTCAAAGAGGAAAGAAATTTCTTATTCTTGGAGATATAATCACAAATATGTGCAATAACGCTAGATGATATTCACAGATACCTATAATGATACTACACGTAGGCCTGGCAAAAGTCCGTTATCTGTGTTGCAGTTGGAGTCCGGTCGGGCGTATTGTTCCTTCATGCGGGGTTTGGGGCTGCTGCTCAGACAGAAGCTTTTGAATTTTCGCATTATCCTAGATCAATCACACTGTTTAAGTGCAAGAGTGTAACCTTGTAAGGGTAAACCACGCAGGACATCGGAGGAAGAGATAGATGAGTATAATGAAAAATCCGTATTCTTAGCCATTTTATTTTATTGCAGGATTCCATTTATCTGCGCAAATTCTAAAAATTTTCAAACTTTGAAAATTCGTTGTTTGATCCCAACAAAGTGGTGCTGGAAGCGCCGTTCTTGTCAGACCGACTCGCCGGGCCTGACATGGGAACAGAAGAAGGGTTGTCTTCGGGTTATTCCATTGACACCAGTGTAAACAAGGACAAATCCATATTGATAAAATATAACTTAAAATCTTGAAGAGCCTTGTCTTCCTTGTTACAAGACATTAGTCTGAAAATGGAAGTGGAAGTTGGAAAACTCCTCCAAACCATGAGGTAAATGAACTGAAAAAATAACAGCTAAATGATAACCAACCCACCTAGTTTGCAACTATATGCACTATTAACATTGTTTTTCTACCTCTCCCCTACCCCTTCATAACGAAAAGCCCTAAAAATTTCTTGATCCAGACTGTGATCCGTACCTTAAATGACAATTTTTAAATTATGATTTTAACAATCAGATTGTAAGACAAATGAACGGGACACGGAACATAAACTCCTTGACGGAAATAATATATTTACAGGACTGGAGGTATCGTTGTTTACTCTCTTTTAGCTGGACTGAAAAGTACAGGTATGAATGGGTCAATAACCAATTGGGAGGCCTAAAGTCGAGTTGAGAGGATCTGTACCATTTGCTAATTCTTTCTCAACCTTGGTAGCGTAGTAGAGGTAACCGAATGCGAAATCTTGTCTCAACTGCGCAACTATGGGAAACTAAATATGCCCTTCTGCTGTAAGGACCAGGTTTTTCAAAGCGCGCGATAAACATGATTAAGACGGCTACCATGACCAAATATTTGCAGTAAATACCAGCTTGTTGCCACAGTGCAATTAACACGACTAAAGTACCAAAGACGAGCAAAGTTGTACTGTAAACATCACCTTTTCTCAAAGTAGATCATCCACAATGTAGATCAGTATGCTACACTCCATTTTACGCTCAGTTGTGTTGTTGTTATTGCGTAGCATCAGATTCCGTGCAGTGGGTAGAATCCGGCTGCGAATAATGTGATGACAATTTGTGTCATTTCGTTCCACGAAATGCATTTTCCGACGACATCAAATGATGCTTGCAGGACCGCTGCCATCTTTGGAAATTGGTTTTACGAGAGAGAGTCCCGCCTGTTCGTCTCCCGACCCTCCTTTCTCGTCCTGGATTTGGGACCAGGCAAAGGCGGAGTTAGCCTCAGTTATCCTTAGATCGAGCGTTCGAACAGCCCTTCGCAAATAGAACATCATGTATAACTTCTTTTGACTGCGTGTTACCTAGTTCGGATGATTGAATCGTGTGTGTTAGTTTATGTCTCCAAGCAGACTTATATACAAAAACTTAGATATTTAAGTTTGCCTCGTTTCTATATTATACAAGCCTAACATATGCCGGAAGATGTCACCTAATCAGTTTGTTCGCGTATAAAAAGGTTTTTTCTGGTGATGTAAAGACAAGGGTCAAACAAATTTTTCCCCAACTGCCCCCCCCCTTGAAAATCTCCTGTGTACGGCCTTGTATATGCTTGATCTAAGCTGGGAGACTTTGTTATTTCCTCTTACATTAACATTCCATCTTGTTCTTCGTACCCGAAATAACAAATATTTAGTAATTTTCCTCGCAATTTGTTTGACGGATCTCAAGATGCATTCGAGCAACGCTTCTTACAGTAAAGTCGTTTCTGTTAGCAACTTAACTACCCAGTTCTCCCTACAACCAAAATATCACTCGTTCTGATAGCAGACGTTGGCCCCCATTCCCAATTTCATAAAATAGCATCTATGACATTATCCAGTCAAATATAAGCAAAAACGTAATGACTTTTTCCAAATATTAGTAAGGATAGCAACCGTTATGTGACAAGTGCATACAAAAAGTAGGTAGGTAGAACTCAAGCTCTAGTTATTGCTTTTATTCTCTCCGAAATGTTCACAGAATATAGATGTATCCTCCAATACTCTACTAACAGCAAACATTAATAAATGAGAAAGGCCGTTAAGCCTGGTTTCCATATAACCGTAGGTGCGGTAAGGTTGCCTGCGGTTGCTTCCTGCAATTTTGTCATCCTTCATCGTCCCGCTATCGCGGGTAATTATTTTCTAGCGGAAACGCTTTGTTGCGGTTCCCCAGGCACGTGTTTGAAGTACCTTTAGACTGCTGTCACAGACAGTAAAAAGTTGCACTTGTTGAACTTTTCTCGGAAGTTACGGTAGTCTCTCGGTTGTCTAGCGGTACTTGACAACACGCTTGCCTGCAGCACCGCAAGAGAACGTTTCCATTGGAAAATAATTGCCTGCGATGCCGGGACGATGGAAGATGACAAAATGGCAGGAAGCAACCGCAGGCAACCTTATAGCACCTTATAGCACCAGGCTTTAAAGAAAGGCAATTATATGGAATTCTGCAAACTGAAAAATAGTACTTTTGAAAGGAAGAGCTTGACATTGACAGAAATGAATTGTGTGGAGATTCACAGACTGTTTACAATTGCTTTAATTATCTAAGCAAAAGATCTTTTTGATGAAAACTAAGCAAAGCATGTCGTAAAAATTGAGTTAAGAGAACCAATAAATAAGCACACTTCTTAGACATGGCAAGTTCTAATAACCACGCCCAGTCACCACGTCCTAGCCCAACAAATTTAAAACATTTCACCACCGCCCCCTGCAGTGCTGCCTTCCCGACGGCCCTGTGTTTTACACTTTGCTCATTGTGAAAGTTCAAGTCTACGAATTTACTTGTACATATTTATAATGTTTCTGAGCAAAAGTACGAGAACAATTTGATTATTATACAAATTTCTTTACAGACTTTAATGTGCAATGTGTTTTACAAACATCCATAAAGTCCTTATTATTACGACCCATATAAATATTGTTATTGCAGCCCATATAGATGCTGTTACTGCGGCCCATATAAGTGTTTTTATTACTGCCCATATTAATATTGTTTTCTGCCATTATTTATGTTGGTATTGCTGTCCATGTAAATGTTGTTATTGTTGCCGGTGTTAAGATTGTTCTTCAGTCCATATCAAGGCTGATATTGCGGCCCATATTAATCTTATTATTGCGGCCCATATAAATTTTTTATTGCGGCCCATCTAAATGTTGTTATTGCGTCCCCTATAGGCGTTGTTACTGCAGTCCATGTTAATGTGGTTATTGCTGCCCATATAACTGTGTTATCGCGGCCCATAGTAATGTTGTTTTTGGTGCCAATATTTACGTTTGTACTGCGGCCCATAAAAGCTTTATTAGTACGGTGCTTAATAATTTTTTCGGCGCTTATTGTTGGTGTCCGTGTGGCGCTTATTAATGTTGTTTGTAATATAGCATTAGTGTATAGCTTAATATAGTTGGTTTTGCAAAACCTTTGAGTGTTGTTGAAGCCGCATGTTGTGATATCTTATATGCAAATTCTAGGAAACCGCCAATGTATTCCCCCTTCTACCGAAAGCAATGCATAGTTTTCATATCCATCAAAGATTAGCTAAATATTCTTTCGCTAAATTCAAGTTCTTCGGATCAAATTTTCAGTAGTGTACATATGTTTCTCAGTTTTCATCATTTTTATGTCGTCAATCAATTTTCTTCTTTGCTCTGTTAGCGTTTTGTTTGTCTTGTCATCTTCCATCTTTTGATACTTGCTCTTGTATATTTGTGCTGTTTAACCCCTTTACGTGAACTTGAGCTTTCATGAAGTTATTTTATATTTAAGAGTTAAAATTTTACGCGAGTAAAAAGTCGACTTTTCCATTGCAGATTTACGTAAGATCACAGCCCAATTTTTAATTCCTAAGAAATCTTGGAAACTGCAATACAAAATCATAACTAGCTCTGATGTCTCCTTCCATATTCATTTGCAGTTAAACAACGCCTTGTTTTTTGCAAGGTTCTTCAAAATGTTTCTTTCAAGTCCTTCTAACGATTGGTTAGATTTGAATTTCTCTGTTGAAATATTTGAATTTGCATTTCTTTATATGATACCTGTAGTGAAAGAAAATGCACTCACGCGAAGTATCTCTTGGGAGTATTGAGCCCAGCCTGGCAATTTTTGGGTTTACCAACGACAATCACTCCAAGCACGCGGTCGATTAGAGCTGTTTGAAATTTTCGAGCTCCGAGTACAATGAAAATATGAGAGAGAAAACATGGCGAAAAAGACTATAACTTTGGAAACATCTTTCTACTCACCACAGTCGAACAAGATTACTTCTTCGTATGGAGAATTTTGCTGTCAGAGTTGATTTTGTTTTCTTTGAAGGAGTAATGTTTTTATATAAATGATGCGGCGACGACTATTAACTATGAAACATTCACGACAAGATATAGACTCTGAATTGGAATACTATTTGTTGCAAATTAGAGATGTTTTATAATTCAGTCTAAGGAATTTATGAAAGTACGTCGATGTTTGAAGATGTCTCAAACAACTGTCGAAGCAGAAATTTGGGAGTATAATATATATCAACGATGGAACATAGACAACGTGAAACAACAAGGAAAGCACTTTGTCATACTTGGTTGCTTTTAAGCTGAAATATATGAAGTTCTAGAGCACAGGATTGTAACGGCTGTTTTATACTACACAAATCAAAATTTCTGTCACGGCAAAGGGAAGTGTGTGTAACTGCAACCCCCTATCCCTCAAAACTCGGAAAATTGTGGTTATAGAAGTGTATCGAAGACAGTAATCAGGAATAGAAGGATACAGAAGAAAGCTAGATAATTCCGTCTTATAGCAACAAAAGTATCGATAGAATAAATACAAATATATTATGGCTCTCACTTTGAAAACTAACAATTTAAGACTCGAATATGCACATCATTGGGTTGGTAAATAAAAAGCAATGAGTATTATGTACTGTACTTCATTTTGTGTCCGAACGTTTAGCAAAACTGGAACAATTATTAGAATGCGGAAATGTATTAAATATACAAGCCTAGAACACATTATACGACCAAACAATCTTTTCATATATGTCATAATAGCAGTTGAATGTTTAATCATTACCACATTAGTACAGGAGTAAATAACAAGGAAAACAATTCTTTCGAAAAGTATTTCACCTATATTGACGCCATGTTGGCTTTGCCTCTTTGTCAGAAACTTCTCGTGCTGTTATCTCGACTTGGACTAAGCATGCAAGCTATTTAGAGGAAACGAGGTCTAGAAGCAATTTAGAGGAACGATTTGTTATATGTGAACGTAGTATCAAAGATATTATGACAAACAATTGAGAATATAATGAGTGTCGTCATTTTGATACGATAATCATATCTATATATGTTAATGGTGAATTGTCCGATGAAGAGCACAAAAAAATATCTTTATTACTGAGAGCAATGAAAGTTTAATGAATGAGCCATATAAACTTTGGAATATTTGAAAGTGATAAAATATTGACCATCCCATACTCATTCAAGACTATGACTTTAGTATAAGCGCCAGATTGAAAAGCATAGCATAAATTACTGTCGATGTTCTCGATCTTGCAAGCTAGTACCCTTTTGCTCAATGAACCTAAGTCAGCTAATTACAATTAGGCATTATAGCTACGTTATTGATTTTCTACGCGTTGAGGCAACATGAACCTTGTGGTGGACACTAAATAATCTAGAGGTAACAGGTGACTTCTGTGTATGGTGGAATGTCTTTGCTCAGTAAAGGCCACAAGATTGGTATAAGTGTCAGTTGGAAGAAAACAGACCTACCCTTGACGTAACTAAGCATGTTAGTTGATACGTTTTGGGGTGTATTTGTCGAGTGAAAGTCAACTGGAACATTACAAAGAGATACTCTGGTAATGTTACTGATGCTCAGACCTTTTAAGCCAACACGAGCTTTGTTTTGTAAACGAGATAGAGGTAAAAGATTCCTTCTGTATAAATGGTGGAGTATCTTAGCTTGGTATAACTGCCAGTTGGAAGAAACTGGAATTACCCTTGACGTCATCAAATATGTTAGTTGATACTTTTTTTTGATCTATGAGTCGAGTGGAAGTCAGCTGCAAAATTACAAATAGACAATCTAAAAATGTTATTGATGCTCACGTGGTTTGAGCCAACATAAACTTTGTTGTGGACACTTAATGTAAACGAGATAGAGGGAAAGGATTCCTTCTGTATAAGTGGTGGAATACATTTGCTAATGAAAGGTCACAAATTGGTATGAGTGTCAGTTGGCACAAAAAAGAATTACACTTGTCGTCATTAAACATGTTAGTCGATACCTTTTGTGATCTATTAGTCGAGTAAAAGTCAGCTGGAAAATTACAAATGGACACTCTAGCAATGTTATTGATGCTCAAACGTTATGAGTCAACATGAGCTTTGTTGTGGACACTCAATGCAAACGAGATAGAGGTAAGAGTCTTGTCTGGTAGAGAATGATTTTTAATGCTGCTTTTGTTATGCGGGGATGGTAAAAAGAAGTAACTTTTCTGATCTTTCTAGAAAAACATATTAAATTCACAAATGTCGAGCACTTGTAAGGTAGTAGACACCCTCATCCAGGAGTATCGTAAATAGATGAGTGATTATCTATCTATCTATATCTATCTATATCTATCTATAATTATATATATATTAGTAAGTAGCTGAATAGATGTATAGATGGATATGCATTTTCATATATCTTTCATAACTTAAGTCGCGTGTACATTATGTTTCCGGCAAGATGAATCTTTCCCATTTTGGATGAGCAATTAACAGCAACGTATTATAGAAATTCATGTTAATGTTGAAATTCCACTACAAATTTGTTAAAATTGTTCTTGCATTCCGCTTCCTATTTTATTTTACAGATATTGTCAAGTATTACTTTCATTTTTTACAGATGATATAGTACCACATATATCGTTATAACCGCTGCAATAATGGCTCACGTGACATACGGTATGCATCAATGTTATTCGTTTCGCAAGGTACAATATATTGTCAATTTGCCTATTTGTCAAGAGTTGATAATGCAAATTCTGCAGTAAATAGCACGAAGAATATTAAAATTCTGCCTTTTAATGTACCAGTTACTGTATCAATGCGTGGATGAAAACACTGAGAACTTATGTGGTCATAAAATCTTTGCAAAACAAGCAAAATTTCTGATTTGTACAGTTCAATTGCTTGTTATCAACTTGAAAATAGCCAATGCAACATTTGTACAGATGTTATTATAATTATTAATTTTATTTATTTCTTTATTCAGATGATATTGTACCACTGTGAGTTCATTTTATACGCTACAGTGATGGATCACGGGACACATGGTATGTATAAATGTTATTCGTTTCGTCTTTTTGCCTATTTGTCAGGATTTGATAATGTAAATTGTGCAGTGAGTATCATCAAATTACTGCCTTTTTATGACTTAAACGTAACATCTTTTTTATAAATCTTGAAGAAAGCGTTGGATTGCCATGAAATTTTTGCAAACAAGCAGCATTTCCTGATTTGCATTATACAATAGCTTATTATCTGATTGAAAATGAATAATCAATGCAATATTTTACAAATTTCATGCTTATTATTATTTATTTTGAAGCTTTTGGCTTTTCCTTTTTCAGGGATCCATCAATCGTTGGGTTTGAAAAGTATCAAAACGAGGCACCAGGTGCACTGTTCGTAAACTGTTAGTTAAATTCCTAACCATAAATAATATTAGAAATTGTGTATTTCTTATTTTGGATTCAAGATGGAGAAAACTGCCAAACAACATGTCCTCGTCAATTATATAAGATTGAACTTTTACTAGGAAATTTACCTTAAAAATTTGAACAGATTCAGTGTAAACCAATGAATTTTGCTCCACCTCAGCGGGACTAAAATATTTCTAGGCATCAAACGTGGATACACGTTGCGATACTATAGAGCTTAGGGGCTTTTTCCAACAAAAGCAGCATTATAATTTTGCAATAGATTTTGATTTTTGACAAACGTCCTGCAACTGTAAAAGAGAAGTACATGTGGTATTGTGCGACTCTTTTGCCAATATTTGGAGACAAATTAAGAGGACAAAGTTAACGTGGCGGTTTATCCAATCTTCATACCAAAACGTAAATAATGACGTGACAACAATGCAAAAATGTTACCATTTCAGCACAGACACTCCCTTAAAATATCAAAGTGTTGAAAACATAGTCACTGCCAAAAAGTAGTATACATAAAACGGATTTGAATTTCATGGACGTCCTTTCCTGGTCCTGAAACAGGCAGAAGTTACAAGAAAAATTGCTTCAAAGTCCAAGTTCAAAACACTTTGGTATCGCAAAAATGATCCAGTTGCTCCTTTACGCAAGGGGTCTTTGCCAATGCAAGACAATATGAGTCAATTTTACGTGTGTCTATAAGGTTTTTGATGCAGAGGGTCTTTCCCATAAGATAAAAGTCATAAATGAATGGAAGCTCATGACATAGGTACAAATTGATTAGAGCTAAGTAAGGATCGACTTTTGGGGCAACGCGATTGCACAGCATTAGGGAAATGAAATTGTCACGGTATCAGAGGAGACAAGTTGACGTGATTTGGTGATAACTAAAGCCACTTTTAACACCAAATTAATTAATGGCAAAAATTACAAATTTCCAAATGCCAAAATGACAACCTTAAAACCTCCAGATGCATGGTCAATTCAAAAACAAACTCTTCTAAATTACTGGCACTCAGTGGTTGTTTTGTTTTAGAAAATAAGAAGGCATTTATCAGAATATTTTGGTGCAAACAAAAGTCACAGCTAGGAGAACTATTTCCTAAAATGTCATCTAGATTTGTTGAAGTTTCTTGGCAATGATCTTTTTCCATTAAATTGTACACTATTAATTCAATATTTGGCATTGATGCACACTAAACATTCGATGTTTTTGAATTATCAAATGAAAACAAATTTGAAAAAACAATATAGTACCTCTGTAATAACATGATGGTTTATAAAAAGTGTTGAAGAAAAAAGTATGGTGAAGAAAGTAATGTGGTGGGTAGGTATTTTGGTTAGCGAGTATAAGTGATTAATAAAATTAAATTGTCAACCATAAAATTAAGTATTTAATTCATCTTTTAAGTTAACCATTTAACAAATAACTATTAAACAGACACAGCCAATCATTCCTATCCGCCACTACTATTCACCTCTACTTTTTGCTATACCTTCCGTTTTTCTGTTTGGACAGATAAAATTCTCAGTATATAATGGGAGTTTTAATATTTGTCAACATATTTCCAGTATTCTAAAACAACAATGCTTGATATTGAATTAGATGGTGTGCATTTTTGACACGTTTTTTGCACAATAATTTGCAAATTTCAGTCAGTTTTACATTTGTGTTTAGCTACTGAAGCTTGCCAAAAACTAGCAGAATTTTATAGAATGGTGGGTCTCAAACGCTAGAAATATCAACTCATTACTTAAAAAATGATCGAAAAATATATCTTTGGCCTCTTTACATTTTGGGCGCCAAAGAATGTTAAAAAACCTTTCAATGAACATATGGACTTTGTACTAAAGGCCATTAAGAACAGACCTTGGGGTCTATGCTCTCTTGACAGGCTTGTTTTTTGCTGCAATTTCGTTGAAGAAATCAAAGACCAAAATTAGACCATTGGGTTTATAGCGAACTTTCACATCATCTTATCACCAAACAAGGTTGTTTACCAAAATTGTATAAATATATGTTTAGTCTCACCAGCTGTGATTACTAATGCTGTGCATAGACTAGGTTTTGACTCCTGCCGACGAAACTTAATGAAGTTTGATGAGGCCATTTCTTTGCAACACCCGAGCATTTCTTAGCATTTATGTTTTGGTTTTCTCACCCGAGCAGACATTTCCATGGAATTAACAAATTTGATTCCATGCCTTGAATTGCCCAGAGTAGATATGACTTCATTTTATGTTGCATTTTTTAAGACAGCTGTGTTCTGCTGTCCTCTTTATGCGCACCATTTGCCTGTTTCTACCAAATTGTTTAAAAAGAATGTTCTAGGCTCACCAGGCTCTACGTATTATTTCTACAGTTGAAATTGCTTTTGTGCGGGTACCTTACTCTAGTAGTCCTTGAAAATTTACCATGGTGCCTTTCATTTCTAATGCTGTGCTAAGCGAAATGTATTTGAATGCCTCCAGCGAAATTATAAGTTTGATGAGGATATCTCATCGCTTCTCAGTAGAATAGCATTTAACGCTTGGTTTTCCTACCCGGTTGGACATTTCCATAGAACTAAATTGCTTGAATTACCCAGCGTAGATATGACTTCATTTTGTGTTGCATTTTTTAAGGCAGCTGAGTTCTACTGTCCTCTTTAAGCGCACCATTTGCCTGTTTCGGCCAAATTAAATTTTTTGTTATGCGTTATTGATTCTAATTAAAACCGCAAAGTTTAAATGAGAAATTTGCTGTGTCGAAACATTTTTTGCAACTTTAAGTCAATTTTTCTCCTTAGTATGGCTACTGAAGCTTCTAAAAACTTGCAGAATTTTATATATTGGTAGGTATCAAACCGCAAAAGTATTAACTAAGACAATGATTGGTATCGCCAATCTCCTCACATTATCTCCACATATTGCATTCGTGCACCTTAGAGTGTTTTTTGACCACTCCCAACGAAACTGTATGTTTCCAAAGGATGTTTTCTTGACACCTTTCATATTCTCAAAAACAATTGATTCATAAAAATTGATATATTGTATCTGTACTTTGAATTGCCCGGTTTAAAGACGACTTCATTTTGTGCTATGCTGAAAAAGCAGCTGTATTTGGCTGGCTTTTTTATGCTCAAAATTTGTCTTGTTTCTGCCAAATTAAACTTTAGGTCATGTGTTAATGCTTTTGATTAAAACTGCAAAATGTGAAGGAAAGTTTCAACTTTTGCTGAATTAAAATAGATTTTGCAAAGAAACAACTTGTATTTGATGCGCATTGCAACGCTTGCAATCGCGCTCATTGTTGTCAAGTCTAAATTGCATAAGTAAAATTTACTTAGCTCGTTTAGGGCTGCAACGCTTGCAGCGATCTCGGTGCATCCCTGGTGCCTCTCACAATCAATCATAGGATTAACTTGGAGGTATGATATAAGGTCTTTGGTGAACTTAATTGTAATTATTTGTAATTCAACTGTACGAGCTGACTGTTAATAATTATCAACGTACCTTACCCCTGAAAAATACATTCTTCAATTCAATCTTGTTGACATTATAACAGTTTTTGAGCATAAAAGAATTGTGTCTTCATTTGTTTTTGGATAAATTGCGTGGTTTTCGTTTTGGAGATGTCATTGACAGTCAGCTCTTACTACTTTAAGCAATGACTCGGTTGCCTATTTTGGTAGAATAAAGTCATAATGAATGCTGATGCTAATATGTAGGACCCTTCAGAGTGTAAACAATTCATTTCCTTACAAAATTTGAGGTTATTCTTATCCTAGTAGCAACAATGCATCACCCTTACATCCTGTTTACTAAAATGAAAGTATCTTTTCAAATTGTTCTTGTTATCAAGTTAAAACAATTCTTTGAAACATTGACTTAATCGTGTTTTATGAGATGCCATAATGATTTATTAAAAAGATAGACTCCCCCAAGCAACACTACACCTTTAGTTTTTTTAACTTTCTCCCTCTTTTTTATGTTATTTAGTTCATATTTTTTCTCCATTATCGCTATTTTCTCAAACGACTGATCTGAGTTTCACTCTACACGAGCAAAAGGACGATTGTTGTCAAATGAGAAATAAACTTCCTTCTTCTACTATTGAACTGTTTAGCTCAGTAGAAAAGGTGTCGGAGTTAAAGTCACGAGACCTCGGTTCGACTTTCGCATCGTCACGATGATAGATTTACTTCTGACTTTCATTCTCTTTCCTCTAGTCTTACTGACTAATGCAGTTCACCATTTGTTCTTACAGATGGCGAGACATTTTCGTCACTGTCTACTTTACAGTTGTGCGATTGCCCTCTACCCTCAAACAAGCTCCGGTCTCAAAGCGGAACGTTGTCATACTGTTGCCATCGTCTGATGATTTAGATTGACTGCTGTTACCATACCTCTTTTACTGTAAGTGCTTAATTTAGCGCCCGGGGCGCAATTTAAGATATCAGCAGGGAGTGATTAATCCAGAAGGTCGTTAAATCGAGAGGGGTGCTTAATGAAAGCAAAAGGCTTCGACGGTAAAGAAAGATTTCTTTTAAGCAATAAAATGGAATCGTTACAAGAGGAAATTTTCAGGGTGCTCCACGTCTTCATTACGATACTTCTCATTTATCATTTTTAGCATTTTTTAAGTTACGCAGTGCCCGACGACTTTAAGGAACCCTTTGGTTCTGAAAAGGTATTCAGTTTAGTACCGTTGGGGCACATATTTGAGAGGAGTACCTATTAGAAAGTTTGACTTCAATAGGGGGTGATTAATCTAGAGACGGCGCTTATGCAAAAAGGGGGGAGGAGGTGTTAAATCGAGCATTTACAGTAAACTTACAGACGTTTCAGTCCAATTAATTTACATTTGTACCTGCATGTTATTAAATCCTGAGCCTTCTTTAGAACTAAATAATTAATTTCTCCCCTTCCCCTTTACGCTAATTTATACCTGCCTATCGTATTGCAATTGCTAGCACTATCTACACCTACTTCAACACCTTAGACCTACTCCAACACCTTACACCTACTCCAACACCTTACACCTACTCCAACACCTTACACCTACTCCAACACCTTACACCTACTCCAACACTTCCTCTCCATCTGGTTACATACACACTTCACTGATTATTAAGCTGTCTTTTCCTCATCACATACCTCTCTGTCGTAATCGATTCGTTACCTGACATTATGCTTACTATTCTCGATGTCATTTACATCTTTTACATTACTTTTACTCTTACTTTGTCACTGTGAATAAATAAATACTAAACTGCCTTGTACACTGCCTTTTTCTTCATCACATGTCTCTCGTTGGTTGTTGCTTCTTTACACGACATTATGCTTACTATTCTCGACGTCATTTACACCTTTTACATTACTTTTTACTCTTACTCTCTCACTGTGAAAATAAAAATACTAAACTGCCTTTTACACTGCCCTTTTCTTACATGTCTCTCGTTTATTGTTGCTTCTTTACAAGACATTATTCTGCTATTCTGCCTCCCTTTTACATCTTGAATCTCATGCACACATCAGTCTCTCTCTGATTACTTTTATATTTTGTCTGACATTTAACCTGTCTTGTCTTGTCTTGTCTTGCTCAGTTTTCTGTCTTTCGTTTTTAATTCATTATGTTTACTATTCTGCGTCCCTTTTACATCTTTAATCTCACGCACACACTAGTTTCTCTCTCTGAATATATTCGTACTCGTCTGAGATTTAAACTCCTTTGTCTTTATCACATCCCTCTGTTTGTTAATTGATTTATTGCTTGACATCTCTCACCACATTTTGCATACATCATTTACTTCACTTATAAGCCAACTAGTATTCATCCATACCTGTATGACTTCCAAACTGCTTTCTCTTCATCAATTTCATCTCTTGAATAATATGTCCATTTGCTTAAGTTATTCTGACAACTTTGCTTGCCTTTTACTTCACACTAACTTCAGTTCACACTAATTAGTAACCTTTCTCCGCACGCATCAATATTGTCTGCTTGTGAAACGTCCATGCTATTATTATTCCTCGCTCTTTGTTTATTGATTGAGTAGCTTACATTATACGTAATATTTTGCTAGCCATTTACACCCCTAATTTCAGTTAAACTCCGAAAACATCCATTATTGTTTGATTTTTAAACTGTCTTGTCCTCATCAGATATCTCCCTTTCTTCATTGATATATTATTTGAGATCACACTTACCTTTCCGTATCCCATTTGCCCTGACTACTCTCAGTTTAAACACACCCATGCACTTTCAGTTTGAATACATCCATACACCCTCAGTTTGAATACATTCATACACCCTCTTTCTGAATACATCCATACACTCTCAGTTTGAATACATCCATACACTCACAGTTTGAATACATCCATACACTCACAGTTTGAATACAACCACACACTCTCACCTTGAATACATCCATACAATCTCAGTTTGAATACATCCACGCACTCTCAGTTTGAATAAATCGATACACCATCAGTT
>JANTCA010000554.1:0-12607 GCA_024741275.1 Chironex yamaguchii
TTTCTCTATAATAGATCGGGTGCCGGTTTTTTCCGTCTTGTTTTGTGTCGTTATCGTCTTTGTGTATTGTTACATTTTGGCTTATTACTGTTATTCCCATTAAACAGACCTGTGAATATTAGCTTTATTTACAAATTTCATGTATTGGTCATTTTGATTTGTGCTTTTTATCTTTGTCAGACCTTTCAAAACCTCCTCTTGTATATTAAGGGAAGTAAAGCGCCATTTTCAAGTTTGTATGACTGAAAAAAAAGCATGTGCATTCGTATCGATCACTGAGCTGATAGCTCAGAATGCCTGCACACTGTGAGGAAATGTGCGCTTGTGCATAAAATTATTCAACATGTTTAATATCCAATGTTCATGGCACACGTGACCAATATTGCAGAAAAGGACACTGCACACTTGAGGAAACAGCGTAAGGCAAAAGTCACAAGTGACGCTCAGCTCAGCTGAATGCTCAAGTGTGCACCGGGCATAAGCTTTGTAATGTTCATGCTAATACCAAGGTACAGTTGTAATCACTGTTTTGGTTAAATTGACAGAGCAATTGCATTAATAAGGTTGAGCTGCTTTTAACGTACCTTACTCTGATGAAAATCTGGTCAGAGATTGGTTGGCCACTCTGACTGCAATCCACTGCCCTGTTGGAAAATGAAGGAAATTGAGTTACCACATCTGGTGGTCATGGCTAAAAATTATTTGTTTCCTCCATCTAGTACAGCTACCAGTGAGCACAAATTTAAAGTAGCATCTGAAACAACTGGAGGAAATTGTACTCATCTATTAGTAAGGAAAAAGTATTGATCTTGAAATGTAATTTGCAGATACTTGGCTATCGTAGTCTGTGATTGCCCAGTGGTGAGAATTTGGATGAATGTGTGCTCAGTTCTGGCAGTAATGGGCCATAATCAGATGATAACAATGTTTACTCTTCTATGTTTTTATAGTTTATATGCAGATCATTACGCTTGCTTGATGCCAATTCTTGCTATACAACTCAAGTATAAATCGAAAACAACAATTCCAATGGGTTGATTTTTAATGATGACTTTGCAGGGTGGGGTTCCATCCAGGAACCCATGCTTGTGCATTACTCACAATGACCCCAACCCTGGCCCAGAACCTCCTTCTTCTGCTTATACCACCCTGCATGATGAATTCCCACCTTTTGTGTATTTCTGTTTGCCAGAAATGCTGCTAAGTGCATGTCAACAGTTTCCAAAGATACAAGCTTCCTCGAGGTCACTTACAAATCATCCCATTGTGGCAGAAACACCCATGCCATTATCAGTGACCATAAAAGTTAGTGGGGGCAATTTATGTGAATGAAAGCTGGAAGAGACGTCTGTTGTTGAGATCTTTAACCCTAAAACAATGGAAAGTTTATCTGTTTCTGGTATTTTTTAAATTTATCTCAATGTTATTTTTATTATTTTAGGAAGAGTTTGAGAATCTCTTGGATCAGGAGCAGATTGCATCATCTGTAGTAGACCTTCAAAGTATAATTAAAGACTTCCCAAGTGATAAATTGACTACTGATGCATGGTAAATAAATCATTAACCCAATTACTTGAGTTTACTGTACAATTTAAAGCTGTGAATATACAGGTGTTTGTTAGACCTTATCTAACCTTGATGTTTATCAATATATTTAGCAGCTGAATGTTGATTTCTACTGTATTATGTGTAGATTCTGACAATAATACAAAAATAAAAGGAGGAGGGTGTGTGTTTTGCTGTACATTTTTGTGATTATTAATGCAGTTCATTGCCTGCCTTGTCTGTGGTACTATATTGTTTCCGTCCAAACGTTCATACTATCTGTGTTTATTTCTTGCATTGTTCATCGTTGTTTCCCCTAGGAGACCAAGTGGTAACCCAGAACATGACATAAGGCCTCACATTTATCAGCAGAAATTGGAACTTGCTGATAAACTTAATTCTCAGTTAGCACAGGTATGGTACCATTTGTATTTATCTCTTCTTCCTTGGATTACCTCATTTTTATCTCTGAAATGTGGTTTTTGAGGAACAACTGACATGAATAAGGACGTTGTTAACTGAGAGTGAGGGAGTTTACACTGTGATATGAAAAATCATGAGATATTTTATGCTTTTCTTGCCAGATTTTCAAAGGAGATTTCAGTTTGAAGATTCGGCTCTGGTAAATTTCAAACAGCATTGTTTTATTGACGTTTGGTCAATGTATGTGAAGTAATAAATTATGTTTCCTTCTATAGGAAGAGGAGGAGTTCACTGCTCTCAAGAATCAGATTATTACCAAAAGAATTAAACTTAAGGACACCTGTTCAGAAATTCAAAAATTAGCAAAAGAGCTGGACAAGGTAACATATTTTGTTGATGGTTGTTAAGTGTCTAATATGCAACTATTAAGGGATTATTACTACAATACCTGTACATTGCGTACTTGAAACATCATTGTTTTTCAAAAATTAGCATCTGAGTCCACTGTTGATGATGCACAAACAACGAAAAGACACAAAAAGATTCTTACACTTCCCATGTAAGCCATTATATTGTTGCTTGATACCCGCTTGGCAGATAAATTAGTGCAGTGCGTGTTTGGTGGCAACCAGACTTCTGTTTGGGAACATGGTTGGTAAAGTACACCTTGTTATCAGAGACTCCCTTAGCATGTGGATATGTTAGAGCTGGGCCAACCATAATTAGGTACTAGAGAACCAATATTCACACGTCACTGCACTTAATTTTTCTTGTTAATCAAGTTTGAGTCATTCATTTAACTCTTCTGATGTTGACGTGCTCTGGATTGTTTGAGTGATTCATCTATTCCTTTGAGTTAAACAGGCTACTTTTATCTTCTGTAATATTGAGTGTGGTATATTGGTTGTGTGATGGAGACCGTCAGAGCTACTAAATAAGACGAAAGACATTAGAGCAGCTATTCCCTCCACATTTATTGTCACATTCACAGAAGTAAAGTTACGATTGCGATTAGAACTCGACTATTACCACTGCAAATCTTTCCTACTGTAGAGAGGCTCTTAGGCATTTTAAACACTGATAGTCCACCCTTGTTATACGACACACTATATAGAAATCGACAAGGCGGTCTTTTGTAAAAGACAGAAGTTATAACTTACGTCTGTTTACTTCTGTTCTTTACACAAGACCACCCTGTGAACTTCTATATGAATCTAGCGCAACTGCGATGGATGCCTTGTAGGCAGATAACGCATGGCGCTAGTAAAGTGCACAAACAAACAAACTGATGGACACGCAATAACAAGAAGAGGCGATCGGTATTGAATACTAATAGCCTTTTAACCTTTTCTAGTGAGCTGTTTAGCTCACTAGGAAAGGTGTCAGATTTGCAGCAATAAGACCCGAGTTTGAATCTCCAGTGGTCACAATCAATACTTATGTTCTTTACATAAGACCACCCTGTGGACTTTGATGTTGTCACGTTCACGCCTACATCATAGTTATTTGACATCCATATTGGTTATGTGTCTTCAATTAATCCTATCGCACACTAGCTGTATTGCCTTTGTTTGACCACATTTGTTATGAGGTCTTATTTTATGATGAAGGCATGGCAGGGTGAGCGGACATGGATGTATAAATGTTCATAATTTTTATCATAGTAATTGCCTTTTGGATACACTATCACAAAGCAATCTATTGTACTGCTTTTTAATCAATGCCATTTACTGTCAGCAGTTGAACTTACTTAGATATAATTATATATATATATTTCTTCCTTCCATGAAGGACTCTGAACTTGCAAACAACTTCCTTTTGCATGATGCTGATCAGATTACTAACACAATGATGGAGATCTCTACTGGCATGCGCTAGTATGCACTGCCAAAATTTCTCAGGTGCATGATATTTGATAAAGAATAAAGGTATTAATCAGGCCCTGCATTTCAGCTTGTACTATTGCCCAGCACACGGTCCGGCGTTTCTCTTGAACATTTCATGTAAATTGTGTGCCAAATGGTGCCAAGTAATTAAGTATTCCATGGAACCTAACTATCTAATAGTCAGCTCAGATAGAATTTGAAGCGATTGATCCTGAGAACGAAGTGCTTTCGTCGTCAGTTTTTGTTTTTCGAAAGGGTTCGTGCAGTTTAATTTTTGATGTTGGAGTAATTCTGTACTGACAACTTGCAATGTAAATCCTTTATATATAGGATGGAGCTGAATTACTTATCTATCACACTTTAATTTATGCAAGTTCTAGTAAAGTTTAGCTTCAGGTCAAGGTGCTATTTCGTCAATAGAAAGGAAGGGTGTAAATTTGCAAACGAAGATTTCCCAAGTGGGAAAAATGGCCATAAAGTTTTCTTGTCCAAACTGGGGTAAAACTGATACTGAAGAATGAAAAACAGTTGTACATAATATTGATGTTTGTATGTGTTCATTAAAGTTGTCGTACACTCTAATGATCTAATGATTCCCGCTTGTAAGTGTGTCTTGTAAATTTTCATGTATGAAATTTTTTGTATCATAATCCTCTGTCCTTCTGTGAAGTATTTTCATGTGAAATTTTGTGAGGGCTTAGGCATGTGCAAATTTGTTAATCAGTACCAAAAACCTTTAATTTTGATTTTCATATTTATCAATATATGTATATATTTATCAATGTCAAGAGTGGAGCGTTTCCACAAATAGTTGCACTAAGTGGGTGCCGACCAGGTTCAAACTTGCAATCCAGACTCAAAAGCCAACACTCAAACCTCCGTGCCATCACGGCACAAAGATTTGGTGAAGGACATTCAAAGTTCTTGGTATCACAAAACGAAACCCAGCGGTGGGAAAGGGGAAATTCGTTAACTTTTTCTCTGTTTCGGCTTAAGCCTTCATCAGTGTCAGATGTATGTTTTATCTCAAAGGACACAATTGTCTTAATATATATGTCAAGAATGTAGCATTACCACTATAGCAGCACTAAGTGGGAGCCAACTGGGCTCGAACTTGCAATCCTCAGACTCAAAAACAGACACTCAAACCTCCATGTCATCACGGCACAAAGATTTCTTGAAGGATTTCCAAAGATCTTTGTATCACGAGACGAGATTTACATATATATTTTTATATGTGAATTTTCCTCTGGGTTTTGGAAATCTTAAATGTTGCTGTTCTTTTTGTTTTTAGTTTTTATACTCTTAAACACTCGAGTGACTGTCGGGGAAAGGAAGTCTTTTTGTTGTTTTTAAGGTGCTATTTTTAAGGGCTGCAAATGTTACCGTATATAGGAATTTCGTATTTATGTGAACACTTTTGTTTTGAGAAATAATATTCTTACTGTAACAAATATTTATCTGAATTCTTTCCATTTTGACATTTCATGTTGGCAGAAACCCATCTGGGTTTATCTATCAGATGACTCGCATAGCACGCAATCCAGAGAGGCATAACAAACATGATCTCTAACTACGTACGTACCACTAAACACAATTGACGAGTTGGGTGCAGTCGACCACTTACTGTAAAAGCCCATACGTCATCACAGGCAATATTCTTTCCATCAGTTGGGATGCAAATTTTTTAAATATCTCTCTCTAATCCGGTTTTCTGCAAAGAAATTAAAACTAAACAGCCCTTGTTCTGTATTTCTAGGACCGTTATAGCTTATGAAGCCATCTATTATTTCTTTATTGTATAAGACTGGTTTTTTTATAACCACCCTGTTTAATTTCATTCTTCATAATGATAAACAAGTCACTTTTCTATCGACCGTGATAAAGCAGATATCACTGCCCGTAGTAGAATCCTCTTCTGAGTCTTTTTTTGAATAAGATCAAGAATTTGCCATCTGAGGCTAAAGAGTCGTTCATGTTGAGTTGCTTAAAATGCCTATACCAGGATGCCACAAGGATTTATTTTATGGTGTTTTCCGCTTTATCGTTTAATTCTGCAGCAGGTAAACTTCTTATGGGTCATTGCTTTCATGGTATGCTAATAGTTCGGCCTGTTATCGCAGAGTTTTCACCAAAGATTACCATCTGCAACGGAGACCGAATTAGACATACCACAAACTGCAGAAAGAATTTTACACGTAGCACAGTATTGACATTAAGATATATCTTCTCGTATTTCATTCTTGACGTGAAAGTTTGTCTAAGCCAAACGTTTGAATTGAGTTTTTTGCGCATCTCTAAAAAATCTTAGACCAATGAAGACATTTATCATGGGTCATCGTAACAAAAGATGCTTAAGTTAATACGCATCATTATTTGTAACGTCTATTGTAGTTAGAGCAACTACAATCAAACAGGTTGAAGTTAGTACTCTCTTCCAGCGGCTTCTAGGGAATTGAAAGACCAGTCACCCGAAAATAAATTTCACAGCTTTTTAAAACCGCTCGGGCACATTGGCGGACTATCCATAGCTTGATGCTACTCCTTCCTTAGTGCAAGCTTTGAAAACTTTAATTGCTGTCAGGGTATATGTGAGGAAATGAAGTAACTACGCAAATGTAGACATTTTGAAATGCCGGTTCCGGATTTCTACAAAGCGGTGCACGTGAATTTAGCTAGTTTGAACAATTATATTAAGTCAGTTACATTGAGTGCTTAAGTTGTGGCGTCATGAAATATCTATATTTAAAATTTATGAATTAATCATGGATTATCCAAGAGCTCAAAGTGAGATAAATACAAAATTTCATTCAAATCTGACGAAAATTACCTGACATATGGCGCATTTCACATTTGGGTTTACACTATGTTACGCTTTCTTAATATGTGCTTCAAATCCAGAAGTTCTAAAAAATAATTTCATGACGACATCACTTAGCTATTCTATTCTGACCACGTTTTCACGACGCACGTATACTTTGCATCGAGTCTGTCAGATGTTATGTAAATCAACATTGAGACGTTCTACGCCTGTGTGTATTATCCATTTCTATTGTTTTATGTTTCCTACCCTGGAATAGAAATTTGTTGGGTAATATTTATGCTCAGTAAATTGGCGTTAGTGGCAGACTTTTCAAATTATTGAAACAGAGGGCCCTGGTTCAAATCCAACTAAGATAGGAATTTTCTCGCCACGCTCCTGCAAGTATTGTCGCCAAATTGTTCGCTTATGAAAGTTGTATTGGCTATGTTTCAAGGTGAAACTGGTCAAGTACAGGCTATAAAACATCAAGGGGCAAGAATCAGCTTCGCACCATGGTATTATTTGTGTTCGGGTGGAAAAAATTTTTGCACTTTTGCCTTAAGTCTTGGACTTAAGATTTGAATCTTTATACAAAGCTTTCAGGAAGAAATTGTTAAACAAAATGGTCGTTTTAAATAGTTTGTATTTTGATGAGGATGAAGGCATGTTGCAATCTTATTTACCTCTGAAAAAAGTTATGTTGGTAAGACGAATATTGTGCTTGTAAACCACTCGTTTATCCCTACATATCTTGTTTCTGTAACAACTAACTTGTCTTATTTCAACCCCCTATTAACAAAATCGATCATTCCTCTCTTTTCTGTCCTTTCCATTGTTAATGTTTCATAAATGGCTTGTGCTTTTGTCTAAGGTTATATACTAAAAATACCTACCTTACCTAACAAAAGCAAATAACACTTCTTTTACGTAATACTAGCTTTCATCGACAAAAATTCTCTTTATCGCAAACTGAATCACATCTAAGAATTGTACAATTGTCCAAAAACCACAAGCAACCAAATGAATTCAAATGCTATCAAAACACGTGTGCTTTAAAAGAAGGTTAGCTCATTGATTGCTTGGTAACCAGTATGACACGTGGTTATATTTCTGTGGATTTCTATTAACAAAGGTATAAGAAAATGTTATCATTATTGCTGATACATAGTACAGTCGCTTAATCTCTGTTTGTACTCTTCATTGTGATATCCAATCAAATTTTTCTCACTTCTGAAACTCTCGTAGCATTTCATATGCATTTTTGATTGTATCGCAAATTATGAAGAGATCGCAGTGCCTTCTCGAGAGCCTCTGATCATTCATTAGTAGTTTTATACATATTTTGGTCTTTTCGTGCTTTAGAATTTAGCTACAAAACCACGAAATAAACTGGTCTCTACTGTTCTAAATAAGTTGCTTTTCAGTTTAATTTCAAGCTTTGAGGACTTATTCTGTGATTTCTGCATGCTGTTCATCCCATTTTTAGTGTTCAAGTCCACTTACGTGAGAAATTTTGTAAGATCGATGACATCTGTAGTCCCTTACATATTTCAGGGTCTTATAATTAGATGTTTTGCATGCTAAAGCTATGTTACATAGTTCACCAACCCAGGTATACTCTGTTCTATCCTTCAGGAGATAAAGACTTTCACAAGTCGCAACTTATTCCTGAGATCTAAGGAGAGGCTATGAATCCTCCTATATGTTATGAAGTGATCAGCAAAATCTGTCCATGGCATTCAAATTCTTGAGCTGCAGCTTTGATATTGACCCATACAATTGATGATATTAGGAGAAAAACGTAAAACACACACTACAATTACAATTAAAAGCAATAAATGCTATGTTGACTGCGTGTAATGCTACTTCAGATGAGGTTAGAGATGCTACATCATCTTAAATTATCACAAACAAAATGATGTCTGTGTATACAGCTTTGATTTTTCCAATTGTTTCGTTTAGTATGCCATAGAGATCAAAGACTTCAAACTTTTGCGTTTACCATTTGAATTAAATGCTTTGCAGTCCACAAATACTAAAGCTTGATATGTGTGGTATGAAAGTATGAAAATGGTCTATTAGTAGTCTTATGTCCTCTAAAAACTTTGTTAACTCCAAGGCTCAATGTGCTATCGAATGCGATTAAATAGCAGCTTGTTAAGTATCTTTGCTGCTAGAATTGAAATGATTTTACATCGCAGTAAATGGCAAGCAAAAGATCTTACTTTGATACAGGTGTGATCTGTTTCTTGCAATATATTTGCCGTAACTCTTTACAGAATGCAAACGTTACAAATTTTGGACAGGACATAATGGTTTCTTGGACGGCATTGACCGTAAGAACCTTTCAACAATCTACCTGACTTGGGTGCAACTCTTACTATTATATAATAAGACTATCAAACACTCGAAAACTACTATCCAGCAACAGCTTCTTTCCTCTCACTTCTCGACTCTGGAGTTTGCTTCATTAATCTTCTTTTGCTCTTCAGTCTTTAAGTCTTATGTTCCTTCTGGTTTGCCTTTCATGCAAACATTGCTATAAACGTCAATCATCTCTAACCGTGTATTGGTCTTAACCTGGTAAGAAGCGAATGCTTGAAAAGAATCAAACGGGTGATCTTGCATTCTGACCTAATATAATCACTCGTTTTATACGGAAAAAATCGCAAAAATGTAGTGCAGTGGCTAGCATATGACCATCCAAATGTAAAATTTGGAACGCTATCACCCAAGACTAAGGATGGTGGAAATAAAGATGTGTTCAACACATTACCACTGATACCAGTTCAAGAGGAAGCAGGTTTTGATACTGTCTGTGCAATCTGCCATTTCTTTAAAACAAGTTTGATCTTGCATCTGCGTATCTATAAAGCAGCATAAAGAATCTGAATAATGCAAAGAACAAAAAACATCATCATTTACAAAAAGTAACCGTTAGGCTCTCTTGTCTTTTGCACACCACTGGTATTCTTTCAATAGTAAGACTCATTTCTACTCAAGTAAACCTTCCCTGGATAAAATTGCTCTTTAAAATTCCATCTCCATCTGTTGTTTGTGTTCCGTTGTCTTGTTAATACCATTTTATATAATTGCCATGTAGTCCTATACACCAATTCTAGCCCTGAAAAACTTTATCATTATCAGCAGCAGTCTTTCAGGCCATTGTAGCCCGATGGCCTTCAAAAACTCTGCTACATTCTTATATCCTTTGCTAAAATCATCTAGCTAATTTCCTTCTATTCGGCTCTGGATCGAACGTTTATCCCTCGTTTTGATCTAATCTAATGGTGTCCACCTTACAGTTCTCCTTGTCCACAGATCAGCCTTTATTCTTGCTGTATGACCAGCCATTCAAATTTCATAAGTTTTAAGAAGTTTTCTTAAAGCTACACTTTCCAGCTGAAGACTTTGATATCAGTTTTTTCAAAACCCGAAAGTTAAAGACATGAATAGTACTTGGGGATTATTTTTACTTATTTGATTGCTTAGAACTCTCCCGTCAATAGTTATCTTTCTCTTTGATGCCATGAGACTCTGACATTAAGCATATATTCAGCTGATTGAAGAACCGACGCTTTGTAAAGTCAAATAACTGCCAAGACACTTGCATGAGCTAAAGAAATCAATTCCTTGGAAATAAACATTTATCATTGGCGTTTATCTCATTATCGTTGTCCTCCCATTAATCCTTGAGAACAGATTAAATTATGAATCACTGAGGTTTTTAAGCAACACAATCTATCCGAGGACACGCGACGTCCATGGACTATGCCGCAGTAGACAGAATGGTCCAGCCCATTTTCCAATTCTCGAACATCGAGACGCTCCTCCTACCCAATGTACTAGACTTATTAGTATGACTGTTAACACACACACAACTCCATTTGTTTGAGTTGTCTCACTACAAATTATAATTCTTGGCTTCAGATTTGTGGTTATCAATACGTTACTAAAGCGATCACTCCAACTGCTTGCGTTTTATTTTCCTTCCAGCAATGCTTCAATCTACGTTCGTTGTTATATGTCTGTATTCTGGCTATTTGTTGCATTGTTTTGATATTGTGCTTAATTTCGCGATACAAGAACAAAATAATAAAGAACATTAAAGAAGAGTTCTTTATGAGATTGACTCTTTCTTAATAGCGGTAGGGGAGGTTGTCTATGATTGGAGTATGAGTTAGCAACTTTAAAATCCTTTGGAGCAGTGACCGATTTACTTGTAAATGTTAGATCTACAAGGTCTCAGACATGTGATAGAAAATATACATTTGTCTTTCGTTTAGTAGTTGATAACTAAATGGTATACAATTGTTTTTAGCAGTAGACACATATCTCGATATGTATGGTAATGTTTTCGCTGCATCAAATTGCAAAGATTTTGAATAAGTAACAATTAGCATAAGTAATAATAAGCCATTCACTATTTTGAAAAGAAAAAGACAGGTAAACAAGGAAAACACTTAAGAGAGATAATAATCAGAGAAGCCGAAGCATAGGTATTTTACTACTTAAATGCCCATGATTTACTTATGGTAATGAGAAGACTTCATGCTACCCTGGGAGGACCAAATCTTTGGAGAAAGGCAATCTATTAGCAACGCCATAATTCTATAATTTGTGATTGAAATGGGTGTGACATAAAATGCTTAAAGCTGACCCCAATTTGACGTCTGTTTTCTGCTGCCTACAAATTTGTATCACCAACGATCTGTTTAAAGTAATCTTCTAACACACTAAATCTTGTTCTGTTTTTAGGCTCAGGTTGTCGTTAAACGTCTAGTCTCATCATAAGATCACCCTAGGTACGTCTATATGTAATTTATATAAGTAACAATTATTGGTAATTTGTAGCCACAAACACATTATGGGCGCGATTGTCGAAGACAGACAACCAGTCGTGCGAGCGAACGATCGAGGCTGTATGACGAGGAGTTTTCCGACTTATTTCGCTAAGCTGTTAAGCTTGGCATGAAAGGTAGCATAGCTTGGAATGCTCCTTTCGCATGCGTAGTATATTGGATTCGAATCCACGACTGGGTCATACTAAAGACGTTATAAATTGTACATAATGCTTCTGTGCTTAACGCGTAGGACTCACGGGGTAACATTGTGGAAGATAAACGCAAATTAATACGGATGCCCCAAGCCCCTTACAGTAGCATTCACTGTACCTGCACACCTATGTGGCCCAAAGACTAAGAAGTGTAGATGGGCGCTGCCCAACACACAAAGTGGCGTAGGAAAGAACTTCAGTTTTAAGGCATGAACTCAATAAACAAAGTCATTAACGATTTGAACAATCCTTTCAAGTATGAGAAACAAATAAGGATCTTTCTCAAAGGAGTTACTTAAAAACAATTTCTTACAGGTTTCAATTCGTCTTCAGTTGCCCATATTAAAGGCCAGAAGTAGGTGAGGAAATCACTAATTCGTCTTGAAAATTTGCGACATTGCGCTAAAAACATACTTGAAGCCTTTTTTGTCTGACACTTCTCGAAGTATGAACTGTCAGATAGGAAAGTATAGATCTATGGAAACCTTTTGATAAGAAACATTTATTATTTATAGAAACTAGCAAATCATAAGCAGTAATCAATAGGCAAAAGGAAAATGAAAAGCATTATTGAAAGAGTCCGAGTGAAAACCGATCTCTTTCTGCCTACAGAGTACTGGTTTTCATGTTTTAATGTAAACTTTATGTATGCTATTCGCGCAATGTCGCGAATTTTCAGGGGAATTTCCAAGTTTTGTGGAATGTTAGGGTATAGGCCCACAACATCAGCAGTGCAGAGGAATGCATATAATAATTACAAGGCAGCTAATAGAAAGTTTAGGCAGGGTGAGAGTGTACCTCAGGCGGAATTGTTTAGTCACTTTTTAGAGGAAGGCCATACTGGTTTTGAAGAAGATATCAAGATCCTTATCATAGATAAAATAGTTGGTGATA
>JANTCA010000555.1:0-12605 GCA_024741275.1 Chironex yamaguchii
TGCTAATGAAAAGTTTATTTCTCCGTATTACTATGCCAAAAGTCTGAAAGAATTCTCTGGTCTGAATCCAGGTGTTCTTGCAGCCTACTACACATTTAGGACACTTTTAACTTCTACTAATGACAAAATGCTTTCCAAACATCCAAAGTTTATGGTATGATTTCTAAAAACATTTTCAGAAGTTTTTCTGCTGAAGTGATATCCCCCAATTTTTTTCCCGAAACGTTTTACTCTTGTACACAAATTCTTAACTCCACTTTCATTCTTTTTCAGTTCCATCGAAACCACCGGATGACTTAAGCGGTCAAGCAGTTAGTAGTCGACAAATAGCGATCTATTGGAACTACACACATTCAGAAGCTATTATAGGCTTTGTAATTTTCTTTAAAGAAAGCCTCCATGTATCACAGGATTATCAGTCTCAAGGCTCAGCTACTACCACGGCTGTTATTGAAAACCTTAAGCCACACACAAAATATATGTTTCGCATACTTGCCTATAATAAACATGGGAATGGTATTGCTGCTCCAAAATTGGAAATAATTACCAAAGAAGACGGTATGCATTACTTTTAACGTTCCTTTTCACGAAAGTGCTTGTAGTTTACAAAAGAGAAACGACTAACACCAACAAGTGAGTTTGACTGTTATAATAGCGGATGATTCACAAAAACTACAGTCCCGTCGATGTATGCTATGTTTTACAGCGGCCCCACCTTGCAAGTGTAAACGTTTTCCATTTTAATCTAACTATGTATTTATTGCTACTGCTCAGACCTGATTTCGTCTTTGTATTTGGGATTTTAATTGTAAGACTGTACACTTGACATTAGCTAATAGAATTTTACAACTTACAATTAATGACCTCCCTATCAAGCGACACGTTGGCATAAGCTTAGATGAAAGCACGTTTTGCTCATCTATCTGTTAACATAACCGCTGACTGTGAAAGTGAATTATAAAACTTTAACCCATAATGGAGAAAGCAGTCAGTAGTTATTATGCAACTATTGTGATAGAGTGGATTTCCTAACATACCCATAGTGCCTGCAAGCTTTGTTGTATCCCGAAGTGTCTGCACTTACAAACAAATGGAAGATACACTGGTCCGTCGAAAGCCAGCTAGAGTCTTGGAGCTTTAAACAACGAAGGCCCTTGTGGGTTTCAAAATTAAAGGTTGAAACGGAATCAAGATTAAATGTCCTTAAAAGTCAACAAGTCTTTAAACGATTTCATGCATCGTCCAACAAAGGTCTTGATTAGAATTGTCTAGCATCAGAAAAACTTTTTCCAGGCACTTGTCGAAACCCGGGCCCCGGAAATCTACCCCGGCTACCCACCTCACGATTGCATTGGAGACATAGATTACTAATTAAGAGAGCAGCTTATGTTGAACAAACAAAGTACAAGAACGATCAATTTGCGCGCATTGGCCTTTTACATTGGCAAAATCAACAGTTTCAAATTGTTTCATCTTTTGTTGGATGGCATATACCAAGTGGAATCTAGCTGCACCCTGACTATTGTAATGGATAAAGAAACGATCCATCTAAGAATTATGTGAGGTCTTAGCAATGCTCAGAACTATCCTTCTTTGCCCCATGTAGTGGGGCTTTTTACTTTCATGCCACCGCATTGCTGCTACTGCATCCAGAAAGTTTTGATGATAAAAATTTTAGACTTTTCACGTGATCAAATAAAGGTCGAAATATATTGTTAACACCTTATCATGTCTTCAAAACAAAGGCTATTATGAACACAAGAATTTTCGTTGGCCGATTTTTATTGGTAGGCACCATTGATTGGTTAAAACTGTATAAATGCAATGTTGTGCTTTGTAAAGTACGCAGATCACAGCAAAAGAATTTTGTTCGTCCATACTCCTGTTGGACAATGCAATTGTTAGCTTAAGAAATATGCTCGTGTAAGTAGTACCATCGTGGTTTACATCACCTTTTTTAACGCCATAACACAAGAACACTATAGAAGAAGCAACGATTGCTTTCACTTTTTAATAATCTGTTGTGTATGGGTTATGAAAATATCAAAATAGAAAGTAAAACATTGCTTAATGTCACTTTATGGCCATGTGTGGGGCATGTAGTAAGTACTATTGCTAGTTATTAAGCAGAATGAATGACTATCTTCAGTGTGCTGTCTATTGAAAGTCTACAAAAATTTTATTGTGTTGAGTAAATAAAGGTAATCTTTTCACCAAGAAATATGAAAGCAATCGTTACAAAAACGACTCATTCATGTAATGGCTACAAAACATTTCTGTAATTATCAAGACATATACTGCCGTCGTATAACTTGTATGGCTACAGTGATCATCAGTCATAATAATCAACCTGTAGAAAATTATCACCATCATCCCCTTTTCCATTACAGACACTTTCAATATAATTTCGATATCAATATCGTTTTTGCTCAAATTTCTAGATGCCCATTTTACCCAAATAAACATTTCATACATTTTAATGTTGAATCCGTTGTAATATTTGAAATCAATGTAGAAATAAAAGTTAAAGAACTTTTAAAATATTTTCAAATTTTGAGTGTACCTGTTACCTAAACGTGCAACATTGAGGAAGAGTCTTTGTAACAATTTTGGAAAACAAACATTTTTCTACCTTATTTGACTATTACGTTTCCTTGTTATGTTTCTAGTTCCTAGCTCTAGTCCCCAGGATCTAGATGTACATTCACGTGATACAACAAGTGTTTTGGTTTCCTGGCTTCCGGTACGAAGAGAAAACATTTTGGGAGTAGCAAGAGGTTATCTTATAAGATATTATAAGGAAGGAGAAATGGATAAGAAAAACATTAATGTTACCGCAGATAAAATACAAGTCATCATAAGTCAGCTAGAGCCATCGACAAGTTATATTGTGGAAATAGCGGTATTTAATTCAATTTTTGTCGGACCTTTTTCGAGAGCAGTGGGGAAAACAATGCCATCTGGTAAGTTTTTAAAGTACATTTAGAAAAGCCTTTTAAAGACTGTTTAAGTACTGTTTCTGTAGGATTATCATTATCATCAGGTTCCATCGAGATGCATCCGACTCCTGGTGACTAACCGGATTTCATCACCCAACGTAGTGTCATCAGTGTATCTTAAATTTTTATAATATTGACCACCCATTTTGAAATTTGCGCTCGTATACTTTAGGTTAGCTCCTCACACGATGGTCTCCGTGTAAAGATTAAGTAGACAAAGCGATAAGATGCATCTCTGTCGTACAACTTTACACATAGGAAACTATTTGATATCTCTGAACTCTTTAATTGCTGTGACTTCTTGGTTGTCATACAGGCTGTCAAACAGCTTTGTAAGGTGGACTAGTATACAGGGATAGATCTAGGGTTTCTCACCATTTTCACTTGACGAGGTCATTTTTTTCCATATCTAGCTAAATTCGCAATATGTTTCTGTATTTCTGATAGTATTGATAGACCACTTTTTAAAAAGAGCGTTTATAATGGTGAAGTTAAAATTCCTGGATACATCTGTCCCTACCTCATACCAATTCCGTAAAACATCAATTTTTTTTCTTTATTCGCCCCTGCGTACACCCGTCTGACGATGCATATTTCAAAACAAAGAATGCTTCACACAAACAAACCCTTGCTGTACTCAATGAAACACATATATACTAGCTTCTGCTTTTCTCTGGGGTGCCCAAAATCCATCAGAGGTTGGTTATTCCTTATTCGTCTTCCCCTTGCTATTTACAAGTTTCTTGTTGGACAACTCTCTATCCATGTGTGTTTCTAATTACTCATATATATACTATCGACACTAGCGATAGCATAATTTTGCCGGGACAGGAGATCAATGCGATGGTTCAGTTGTGTGTGGAGTCTCTCACGTCAATTTTCTTTGGCTGGGGCATATGCATTGATTCTTTCCAATTTCTGTGCCATTCTCATATCCTCTACAATTTCAGGTAAATTCATTGCATCACATTGATGCTTTCATTCTATAGGGATTTTAGAGTTATTACAATTTCATCAATTTAGGACTTTTCCGATCTCCTTCATTGCCTGTTCTACTTCATCCTGTAGTACGATTGTATTTGTGCATTTTCCCCTTTATAAAGTAGCCTACCATCATAATTGGGTATTCTTCTCTACAGGTATTCTGGGCTTTCTCTATATCCCTTTAGCTCGTTTAGCGTCTTTCGATAATTTTTCATTGCTGTGTTTAATGGCTCTCATAGTTTAACATTTTGTAGATTCAGTTTGATAAGGATGCTAATATATACAAGCGCCTATTATGGAGTCATACAAATATATTATATACAACACAACTTTGGGTATATATATGCTATCACATTACAAAAACTTTTTTTGCTTTGCTATATATATATTGAAAAAAGTGACCGATATTGTGCTTAAATTCCAAGTATTGACATGTTGAAGTTATTTTTGACTTCCTTTCTGTTAAAAGAAATAAAACTTGATATGATTTTCTAAAGCTCAGACATGTAATGCAGTAAATGGTTACAGACTCGTACAAGGTACCTCATAAAAAAGAGACAATAGCAAGAATTAGTAGTATTGATCTATTGGTAGATAGATAGGCAAGCAGATATTTGACAGTAACAGATTGGCAGAAATACGGATGATTTAAACTGTGTTATAGGTTAATACCGACTTCTGCATTATGACCTTAACCAATAGTATGCAATTTATACAGCTGTATAAATATATTATATTATTTCTTTTAAGCTCCATCAGTTCCACCAAATGCCACAATTAAACTCAGTTCCAGTAACTTCCAGCAAGTTGTGTTTACATGGGACAGGTTTCCACTAAACAAGGTGCACGGTGATCTCTTGAATTATAAGTTAAGGTACAAAATACTTAGTCAGTCTGGCGAGAAAACTAAAGTAGCTGGATGGAACTCAGTCACTATTCATCCTGGATTACAAAAACATACATTTACAGCAGAGACTTATACAACGTATGCCTTTCAAATGTGCGCCGTAAATGAGCATGGGGATGGTATCTTTTCAAAAAAGGTGACGATAGGTACGTTTTGTTAGTAAGAACGCATCTTGTGGATTGTGCAAGTGAATCTTATTGTATCACATATCGCCTTGAAAATTTGCGACATTGCTTTAAAAACATACTTAAAAGATATTTCCGTCTGACACTCTTCAGAGAGTGAATCGTCAGAAAAGAAAGTATATGTATATGACACTCTATTTATACGAAACAAGTATCAAAACTAGCCAATCATAAACAAGAAAAGAAACAAAGAAAGAGAAAATGAAGAAACAGAGTGTTATTGGAAGAGTCCAGGTAAAAAAACGAACTCTTTCTGCCTACAGAATACTGGTTTTCTTGCTTTTTCCTGTCTTGTGTCTGATAATGTCTGTGCTGAGATCGCAAATCTGGCGCTCATCAAACTAAAGATTATAACACAATACGATATAAATACGATTTTTCCTTGTGTAACTCTAGGCAATTCAGCAGACGATGACTGCAACGTACCTCCTAACACAATACCACCACCACCACTACTACTACAACTGTTACTACTACAACTATTACTACTACATCTACTACTACTACTACTACTACTACTACTACTACCCTACAATGTATACCATGAGCTTCTATATCATGTAATGCACTTACTTTCTACACCATGACTGATTACACGTTTCTGAATTTGTTGCACTCCTACTTGTATCATGACTTTGTTGTAATCAAGAGTTTTTACTCCTCAGATGTTCACTTTATTTAATAAACTAAATCGAGGAAAAGAGTGTTTCTTGACGAAAAGCAGAAGAAGAAATCATTCAAACGAATGAAGAGACAGTTAAACTAATTTAAACTTTTAAAGCAAACGTAATGATGAATTCAAATCTACAATGTTAACCTATTGTACTGATTTAATAGTCTTCATAATTGGGCCTTTAACGTAATCTCTATCTTTTTTTTTCAGAAATATGTCGATGCCCATCAAAACTCTTTACAAATTATTGGCTGGCCTCTCCGGTTTTCTTTAGAAACAAAACAGGAGAACTGACAGGAATTTTTCAAGAATTTATTCTCAATATTGTTCCAGACATTTGTGGATCTTGTCCAAGCTATCATAACTCAACTGAAATTGATTTGGTGACTAATGGTAAAGGGGTTTGGGCAGAGAAATCGTCGTTACCGAAAGTCGTTCGGGATATCGATGACCGAACAGATCTTAGTTTCGCAATTTACCAAAATCCGCACATGGATACATTTTTACAGATTTATGAATATGTGAATGTGATGAGTAGCCGTGGTATTGCTTTTGTTATTGTAAAACCAGGAATTTCAGAACAGGTTGCCTCTGTTATCTTGGCTATCCTTGCTACATGGCCCCTTATTCTTATCAATTTCATGTTTGCTGTTGCCAGTGGAATAATTATTTATATTCTGGTACGTATAACTCCTTCTTTTGTAAAATTGTTATTGTTATCAAATAATAAAGAAAAAACAACAGACCGAATCAAGACATATAGTCCAGATTTTCTAGAAGTAGAAACTTTTGACGTCTAAAAATGTATCAATATTTCGGGTTTATCTAACACATCTCTCCACAGCTAATACATCTCTCTAATACATGTGTTAGATGAACACAAAATTTCTTAATTCGGACTTATGTCCTTTATTGTTTGAATTTAACAGCTGGTAATTGGTAAAATGGCATATATATTTATCTAATTTGCATTGTTTATATTATTTTAAGTTACATACCACGTGATGGGGGACTTGTTACTTTGCGATGAGAAGTGAAGTAGAATACATGACTGATACAGTATTTTTAAAGTAAAACTTTGGAAATGCGAGTAACGAAAACTGCGTGATACAAGAAACCTTTGCTATTTCCAATAGCAAACTTCAGAAAACCTTAACATTGCTTTAAATTATGAAGCTTTTCTGTAAAAAGGAACCTTTCCAACTTCAGTAAGAGCACCTTGTTGCTAAAATTTACTTTAATTTATAAATTTTCCCATGCTATGTAGGTTATTATGAATGTTATGTATACTTTTACAATAATGCCATTGCTGATAGGATTTATTTTGGATTTGGATGCAAATGTGTCGTAATTTATTAACAAATAGAACGGTAATTACTGATCTGCTAAGTTTGCCACCGAGTTATGATATCTTGTAGCTTAATGAGCTACAGGTCTCTTTTTGACCAAATCAAAAGCAAAGTCATGGCCTGTTAGCATAAATGCAGAAAGGTGTAGGTCCAAATCTATAACCGGCTCATACTAAATAGATAATAGCAGTTAAATACACAGTTCCACAAGTTCGCCAGCCTCTTTCTGTTTTGATTATACTTTTGCAAAGCTGTGTGACCTAAAGGCTAAGGAAATTGAGGTGGGCACCGTTCTGCACAGCAAGCAGAAGAAGGAACTGTGACTATTTCTAAATCTTTGTTACAACATATTTCAATCAATTGAGAAGCCAATAAACAAAGCCTTTGAGTTCCATCGTTTTATCAGCCACTTTAAACCAGGGCAATCTTAGGTAAAATATTGCGAAAAATGTATGTTCACATTATTTTTACTAGTCGTTACTAAGGGACCAATTGCTAATAATCTTTTGAAGGTAACTTATGAATCATATGTATATAGATGATTATTTTTTCTTTTAAGAAAATTCTGTATTTGCTTTAAGGAATCACCAAATAACGAAACAGAGATTAGAAGATCCTGCTTTAAAGGTGGTTTTGATGGATTTTGGCTTGCTTTCATAACAATGGGAACTTTAGGGTAAGGCTTTCTTACTATAAAGAGCACTAAAATAGCCTTAAGAATGAGAGTTTATACTAAATCAATTTTATTCGCTTGCATATATACAATGATCCAATACACTGGATAAAACAAGACGTTATCGGGTTGTTGCAGGTACTTCATGACTCAGTTTAGGTGGCTTGTGTGCGCTAGTTTTTTTAGAATAACTTGAATTTTTTGTTACAACTTTGGTTTTGAAAGACACATATCATCTTGTTTGAACCTACACCCTTATTATGACGTGGAGTAATATTCAACCTACGTTTTGCCTGTCGTTGAAATCATATCAATAACACAAAAGTGGAGATGCTTCTTAGAGATTACCTAATACCATGCATAAACATGAAACATTGTTGCAAAGGATCTCCTGAGTTAGACAGTTTTTTGAAAGCCAATGATTTTTCATACATACATGTACAAAAATATAAATCTATATTCTGAAAAATACTATAAAATATTTGAACAACGCCATATAAAGTTGACATGAACACCAGTCGTCTACACACTTGCTATTTTCTAGAAGAACCTTTATGTAACTAAGTTCTTCCACTCTCAATTCTTGGGCTTTTTATCAAAGACTCTCGTTTTCTCTTGTCTCGTTTTCTCTTGTCTCGTTTTCTTTCGCAGTAACTTTCAATGTTTCTTAGTCGTTACATATACATATATATGACCCAATATTCCCTATCTCTCATTCTATCGCAGGACCAATGTTTGTAGGTCAAAAATTTAATTATATACTCCATCTAAGTGTATTGGGGTTTGTCTACATTTAGTAAGAAAACCATTTTCATTTTTCCTTTTTCTTTTTTCCTTTAATGTTTATGGTTGCCTATTTTCGATCCTTGTTTTTTATTAAAAAGCTTGCCTTATATCTATCCTTTCCTTTCTAACAATTCATAGTCTGAAGAGTGTCAGAGGAAAAAAGCCTTCAAGTATGCTTTTAGCGCAATGCCGTAAATTTTCAAAGCGCCTTACACTGCACAGATAGTTCAATTATATATTTGATGTCACAACTTTATTTACATGGTTTTGACACAGCAATTTGTAGTTACCAAAATGCAGAGACCATAAAGTGGCAGAACGTAGATCGTGTCACAACTAAAACAAAGAGCGATGTTATAGTGCATTACGAAACAACAAATAGTAATGAAACAATATTTCATCACCTTAGGAGCTTTACAATTCGTAGATTGTATTCAGAATTCAATACGTTTTGTCAGAACACTGACGGGATTACTGAATATGTATATGTTACTGATACCATTCTTTTAGAAGTGAATAACTGAAATAATTTTAAAAAGTGGTACAAGATAGATAATTAAAAATTCAGTGAGTTATGTTTTTATGTTGAGAATTGGCATAATCAGGCTAGATAAGGTCATTGTTATAATCTATCTAAGCTACCGTACTAACGCAGAAGGCAACATACAAAAATTCGACCGAGTAAAATTTTTATGATGACTAATTACTGCAACAGCGAGTTCTTGCTAGAACCGTGTTTATTGTTTCTGAAAATGCATTTTGGTTAATTCTATGGTAAACTAACTTTAATTACATTGATTATCAACGACACAGGTATGGAGATAAAACCCCTAAAGGAATAGTGTCACGTCTCTTTATTATTGGTTGGATTTTTGTTGGACTAATCACAATGTCTATTCTAATTGGATCTATATCCTCAGCATTAACAAGCTGGTCAGTGGGAACGGACATAAAACTCTTTGGAAACGAGGTAAAGACTTTACAATAAATTTAGAATATTTCCGGACCGATGCGTCCGATACAAGGCTTAAAAAGTCAGTCTTATTTTGTATGTCTGTTACAATCGACTGTACAGCTGTAAGCAGTTATTATCCTTTTGTATAAATTGGCTATGTGGTATTGCCTTAAGCAGTATTGATGTGAAAACTGGAGTGTACTTTCAGTAAAGTAATTCAATTAGCTAACTCCAGCTTATCCTGTCTTTTGTTAAAGAAATTGGCAGCATCAAGTATAAGCCAAACTATAATATATATTGGAGAATTAGAATTAGTGTTAACAGTTAAACAAAACATTTTCAGCTCATTACTGCCAGGAAACAGCATCTGTTGTACCTGTTTGGTAGAACATTATTTTTACTACGAATGTTTCAGTACAATAAGAATGTTTTTCTTTTAAACTGTTGCGTGTACTTGAAGAGGCTTTGATGTGACTACATTGTTAGTTATTTGTAGGGAATGTTTTAGAAGAAGCAGACCACTGTTCTACTATCACTCCTTACTACTGGCAATTGATAAAAATCTTTTCAAGAGTGTGTTGAGAAAAACCTGGATTAATTTTCATTTTTTATGCTTCATCGAAATAGCTAGCGTCCTTGCTGTGGAAAGTCCTGTGTTTAACTAATGTACCTAAACTTGCTTATGATTTAAATACTGAAACGTAATATAATACTTTTTTAAGGAAACTTGCAAATTTAATTCGGCAGAAAACTTTTCAATAAACCACAAAAAGCAGCTAAAAAAGCACAAGTCAAAGGTATAAACATATCAACGCTGGGAGCGAAAGGAAACTTAGAGCAACCGGAGATAGAGGGAAAGCTAAAACATTTAAGCAGATACGTTTACAAAACTCACTAATGACCACCGCTAGGTATTGAGGGGATGCCGTCCATTTCTTTAAAGCAGTGGAGGATTACGGGCCGGAAATGCTTAGTGGTCTACTCCTGATGATGGTTTGGGTTTGGATTCAGTGAAATCTGGGAGCTACTGTGTGCACTGACAATTAGAGTATTTCTTTGCATAATACTCCTATTTTTATTTCTCACTAATTGAAGGGACACCAGTGAAACGTAACTCACAGTTTATTTGAGCAGTCATGTGACTCAAAGAGTCAAGGATCCTAAACTTACCACAGAAAGAAACTTTTGCTTTAAAACTGTTATGCTTTTATAACAAAAAAACTGTCTGTGACTTCAGTACACTTATCGGGACACGATTCCTTTGAACAGTGTTGTTTGCTTATTGAGGACTGTCGGTCTGTACTCAATACAAACATCACAAACCTTACCTGTTGGTCTCTGCAATACTTTTCTGTATTTCTTATAAATTATAAAGGATCTAATTATATTGCTCTCACGTGAGGATTAAGATTGAAAAATGTATTTTAATGCAAAGCTAAATTTTTCTAACCTTACGTATAATATCAATTCACTTTTCTCAGATCGCGGCAATCGAAGGATCAATCGAATTCAGAGTGGGATTGTTAAAAAATGCTAAAATGAATACTCGTAAGTAGTTTTGTTCCTAAAGTACTCGTGTACAAACATTAATGGATTCAAAGCTTATCCATCAGTTATGCTTTCATAAAAAACCTTAAAAGTTCTGTACAGAGATACAACATGTCAGTAAAGCAATTGGATACCGTATCTGCATGTGATGGATAGTCAGGGATTCAATCTTCGTCAAAACTTTTCGACTATTTTATCCATTTACCACCAGCTTATACAAACTAAAAGATTTATCGTCACAATACAGAAATTGTAACTTGTAGATTTTGGCAGACTATCGACGTTCACGAGTTTCCTTTACACAAGTTATTAAGGAAGGAGTGTACATTGTCACCGGTTATTTTATCACGTTTCTCGCACTCATCGTTCTCAATTTCCATTGGCTTTTTAATGAACAAATGCTGCTATCCTGCTATACTCTTAGTACCCCAAGGGAGGATGAGTAGATTTCGGTGGACATTACACATTCAGAATTTTCTTTGCATAACTGAGTTCCAATGTCCTTTGACACAATACTTCTTCTTCTTTCCCTTTAATTTTCTTTATTTCTTCTTTTTTGATATTTATCTTCTGATTCAAATGTTGTTGGTCTTTCTTATTGCACTACTATCCTTTTCTCTATTTAATAAGAAATCTTTAGCTGGATTTAAGGAGCTACAAAATAATCTTTTGAAATGCTTGAGCCACAATGTTTTGTAAGAGAACACAGTGACCTTGCAGGCTAAAGGCTTAAATATTGAACACATGTTACCAAACAAAACCACTGATGAGAGAAGGGGGCGAGAATTTACTATTGCAAAGAGTTCACTGCCTGTACATTTTCTAACCCTGGGATGGTATGAGCTACGCTTGATGTCGTGTACGCTGCTAATGAAAGAGCACTATTCTTATTTGTAAAGCATGAAAATTTCATTCTTAATTTGTACATATTTTCCTTTGCTGGATAGTACTTTTGATTTGGTAATGATCTGTCAATGAGACTTTTAAAATATAAAGTTTTTTTCCTGTTGTTATTTCTGTTGGTCATGTCTGTATCATGTTAGCAACCATCAATAAGATTAGGTGAACCATTGCTCTGACTGTAAGGAAGAATCATGATTTAATGTTTATTTTTTCATAACTGAAATTCATACAAACTCGATTACGATTATATACCGACACTCTGCTTACAATACCGCAATGTGACTAGGCAAACCATGTTACAACTGTATTTTCTAAAACGTACAAGTCTCAGTACGCTTTTATGATGGCACGTTACCATCCATACTTTTTTGAGTTATGTTGCTAACAAACACAGAGACATGGAAGCAGACATGCAAACAAAACCTGACAAAAAATAACTTCCTGGCAGAGGTATTAAAAATTTCAAATCTAAGAACAAGCTCTATTTAGTTTGTAAGGACGATCTAACATGCTATTATTGAATACAATTTGCAATAAACGATTTCATGGTTACGGGGGCCATTATAAATTGTCGGAAAAGTGAGACAAAATGGCGGATTCACAATGACAACATAAATTGCCCATACTTCTTTCGTTGTCAATT
>JANTCA010000556.1:0-12605 GCA_024741275.1 Chironex yamaguchii
GTTGTAAGTACACACAAGTGAAGAGAGGTGTCCGACAAGGCTGTGTTTTCTCTCTTGACCTGTGAAGCTTGGACCTTAACAGCACAATCCAAATCAGATGGGAAAAGTGGCAAAGGCAGAAGAAGAATGAAGTGGAGTGATAGTCTGCATGTGTGGTTGGAGAAGAGATTAGATCACAGTGAAACAGAGCTGTTACAGATGATGCAAAACAGGAGAAATTGGAAGGAACCTATATCCTACATCCGCATCGGATATGGGACCTAGAGAGAGAGATTAACATTTGGTCTGAAATTTGTCTTTAGCTGTATCAAGAAGATTAAATTTATAGCTTAGGAAATAAATTGCTGGTAAAGTGGATATATGATTTTGCTCTAGTTTCATCTATTATACTCCATATATGTTACAAAGTAGTCTACCTTGAAAGTGAGCTTGCATAACTTGGTTGTAATTTCCTCTTTGGGGATGGTGCTGCTGACAGATACATTGAAACAGCAACATCTGGAACAAAAGTTGAATTACTAGATACAGTTCAAAAACGTACATAAGAACCCTTAACAGAATTAATCAAAATTAACAAAACCGGTTTTTATAGATAGACTAAAAACAGAATAAGATGATAGTGAATATGATAAGTAAAATGACAAAAGACAAGCGTAATCCTTAGGTCTTTCATTGGTTTTGCCAAGACATCCGCTAGAGAAGAATGAGCCACTCACTCAAAAAGGCACATATGTGAGATTCCTTGTCTCAAATGGCAAGGTTTGGCAAGGGTTGTAGCCTCCACGTTTTAGAGAATATGTAGCCAAAACTGCCACTGGCCAACAGCTACTAATTACAAACCTCAAAGAATAGCAGACAAACTAGTTTAAATTACACATTACGTGATTGTCTAAAGGAATCACCTGTCATGATTACAGCAAAGATTTCAAACACACAATATGGATACAATATTAGATTAATGTATAAAGATGGTGTATAAAGATGTATAAAGATGGTAGAAACTGACAAAAAAACAATGAATGAAAATCTTCATTTCCTGAAAGATCTCTATGTTAAACCAAATTAATCAAATTTCTACACAATCTTTAGGATATTGCATAAACAGAACCAACTGGCATGACAAGGGAATCCCATACCTGTCAATGAACATTACGGTTAAAAGGATTAGTCCAAATGTGTGTATTTCTATTTAGAAGATTGCTTTAGAAATGTCTTTTCTTCATCATAAGCCAGGTTACATACAATTTACAGACTTTACTATATTAAACACTGCATGGAATTGGAACTCCATTTGACCACATCAAACGAAACATACCTGTTAGCATAGCAGATGGCATAGCACTGTAACAGTTTTCATCTGCACAAAACAGGGTTTTCCGTAGCCTGGATTCAAGCTCCTGTGCACAACCCCAAGTTAGATTGCAAGAATTTAAATCCTGAAATGATCAGTAAAAACAGAAATGAAACCAAATACAGTCCTTTTCCAGAAATAAAATAACAAATTCAGGCAAAACTGCATGTGATTTGCATGCATAGTTATCCAAGATGGTAATAAGACAGTAATCAAGAAGTGATTTATGAGTATTTTTGTCTCCCTTTAATGATAAAAATAATGACATTACCAATAAAATGATCATCATAGTGATAAGTTTCTGTGTTAATAAAGTTCTGTTCCTGACCGTCTAGTTAGCAGTTTCTTCATTGCTAAACTCCAGGTCTTCTTCAGAGAAATACAAGAAAACTTCCACATTACAGGGGGAGACTTGCAGGATCATTTGCAGAGTCTGTTGTCGGTCATTCGAGCTATGTGACCGAGCCAACGCAGTCAATTTTTCTTCAGCACCTTAGCAATTTTTGGCTGCTTACAGTAGCGATGTCAAATGGTTACATTGCTAGGCTGTTCCCTCTGAGAAACTCCACTGATTGAACGGAGACTATACATTTGGAATACCTCCAGCCGATCCGTGTCCAGTTTTAGGGGACACCAGGATTCCGAGCCATACACTTATATCGGCATTATTCCTGCGCTGAACACCTATGCATTCATGTCAATATTTTCATGTTCACATGAACTATAAAAGCTAAACTGCCGTAAATGGGGCAGTTGATGTTAAACTTTAGCAATGTCACAAACATGTTGGTTCACCAGGCCATTTATAATTGAATGGGTTCTTTGGAGCGTCCACCTAGACATTTTTTTGATAATATTGTTAAAAGTTGGGATACTACATGGTTTTGAAAATTGGCCTACTTGCAATTTTTGTGATGAAAAAAAACCCCCAAGATTACATGACTAGTCATCTTGTGATGTCAGCTTGTTTGCTCCTTGCAAAAAAGAATGCGAGGAGATAAAGGTGAAAAACAGAAAATGGCCGAAGCACACGCCAAAAAGATCAGTTTCCACTTGACCAAAACCCCTCCCCCGACTAAGCCCCCATCCAAAAATATCAAAACTAAATATCAAAATTAGCCAGGGGGGCTAATTCCAGGATTCACATTGGCAAGATTTACCCCTCCAGTGCTGTGAAATATAAAAACTAAATATATAACTATAAAAGATTTTCACACTGGTGTAAATGGTCTTCAAACATTTTTACCTTGAAAAACATGACATGGCAACTAAGTTAAAATGGATATATCCATATAAACAATATATTGTTTATATATATATATATATGTAATCAACATAACATAGGTTATATGGTCAACCAGGATCAACAGGCTGCTGTTAAACCTTATGAACTTACATACACATGTATTTGATAAGGCAGGTCAGATCTGAGTCAGTCCAAGGGTTGGTGTAGACCTAAACATATTGGAAATTGGTTCATCACTCGATCAGTATGACTCAAATATTGCAATAATTGCAAGACATAAAGTATACAAAGAGGATGTTTTCAATTTATCTTTGCAATTAGGACCAACTGATATGCTTAGTTACAATTTTCCTTTAGATTATTCTGACAGACTCTGTCCAGATTTCATTACGACTTTGACTTCCACTGACACATGGTATTATCAATTGTTACGTTCAAACTTCACTTAGATACCTTTTTCTAAAGTACATTCTGGATAGTTGTTTTAAAACTTAGTAAACTTACCTATGTACGTTTCGCTAGTTTCCCTCATAGCTAACTGCTTGCTCACCAATTTACACCAGTGTACTCTTGTCATATGCAATTGTGTTGCAAAGCAAATACTTCCTTACCTACTACACCCTTGCCACTTCACACTGCAGGTCAGCTACTACCTTGACCAGACCATTAAAAGCATCCCATATACGTGTACTATACAAAGTACTATACTTGATCAACCAGGAATTTGGGCAAAGATTAACACAAATTAAATACTGAACATATAAAGTATATACAGGCGAGGCACTGTGTATTGAAGAAAACCACCATAACTGTACTACAGTCCGTCTCCAACTCTGCTACTACATAACTTGAGCCTTAAAAAGCCCGTTCTAAACCTGTAATTTTCCGCCCTACTGCTAGAATGCAAAGCTATCTAAGCCATCAAGTGCCGTGTATTGTTCTGTTCGTCTGAGAAATGACAAAGAGGGTTACTCGAACAAGGTTGCTTTGGAAGTTACGGACGGATCGTAACATCGTACTAGTGGTGCACGAGAGACTTGAAGTAGACTTTCTACAGCGGCAGATCGAACTAGCTCCATGTAACTATCAGCAGATGACGGACAGTATAAGAGCCTTAGATAGTACACAAGAGTAAAGGATGTTAAAAGCAGCTCCTACCTTTTGACTTCCCATCCCGTAATTTGTCTATCTTTGCAATCCTATATTTTTCAGTCCGTGCAAGTGGGTAGTCTCTAGTGGCATATAAATACCTCACTCCTTAGGTTGACTTTTTAGATCATACAGTGCAACGCCTTACCGCGTTGTCAGCCACACTAACAGATCAAATTGCTCACAATATGGACGCAAAAAATATCGCTGGGCGGAATGAGTATGATAGCCTCGTTGTCAGCTGGAGTATTAAGGTGCTCTCCTGCGGCGAATTTTGTCGACGAATACAGCACCTGATTGGCTTTGGCCCTCACGTGATCAAAACAAAAAAAAATTCATCTTTTAATTTTTTTCCACCATCTTTATGTTGCGTTGGTTTATGAGTATAGAGAAATGTCGCAAGACGTGATGTATCTGGTCGCTTATATGAAGGCAATTGTTGGAGCGTTGGGATTATGCTACTTTTTCGTCACTGAGCACGAAAACTGGGGTGAAGCTATCGGACTGACATTATTTTACTCCAGTGATATACTTAGGTCGACAGTTCGTCCTCCGTTTTTGCACAAGATGCTCAGCAGGTAGGTTTACGTTTTTTCACATTACGGCTTATCCTTGATCGCACCCATTAAAATGATGTTTGGTATTAAACCATTGTAGGTAACTATATTGTGACCGCCCTTGAACGTTAGTTAAAATTTGACGCAATCCTTGTTAAATTCTTGGCTTCCATCTTGAGGTCGACTTCAATAAACACAGGAAAAACAGTCACGTTATCGACATTCTACTTTTCCATGTCGAAAGAGGTACTTGCGAGGCTTGTGCCACGCCCGCATTGTTACTCTCAAGTGTACCAAGATGCTTGTGATGCTAAGGCAATTAGAAAATACATGCTATCAAAGTGGCAATGACATAGACAGCAAATAGATTATACTTAGTGCACTTAAGTTACACGCCAGATTGTGATGTCTGTCTGCTATTTTGTCAACTGACGAACCGATTTCCAGCAGTTTAGACCAAAAAGATTGGTCTGTGTTGACAAATCGACAATTCTGCTCATATATAGCTATAGTGTGACCATCCTAAGTGCTAAAAAGCCCTCAGCCTCCGGACACTGATACCCCGCGTAAATTTTCACAATGTAAACTGTAATAATAACACTAGAGTACCAAAATTGTCCGAAACAGAGGAAGATCAAGCTCATCAGAACAGTTGCCCATAGAGCACTATGTATCTCGTGAAATCTAAATTAGATTTAAAACTAGGGATAATAAAATCTATTGTTCTTGAAAACGGGTATCCAGAAGATGTTGTTTCTAAAAATCATTTGGGTCTCAAAAACTTCCTTGGCTAGGCAATGTTTCTATCCGCATAGAAACACAGATTATAAAAGCAGTAGTTAAGTGTTTCTCTGCTGTCAATCCAAGAATTGTTTTCACAACTAGGAAGATCTTGCCATCCATTCACAAAGATTGTGTACCTACCACACAAAAAAGCTTAGTAGTATATGAATTTCTGTGCCGATGTGAAGCCCAGTATGTAAGTCGCACTTCTCAAAGATTGGGTGACAAGATCAAGCAACATGTTCCAGCCACTGTAGGCCAAGCATCAATTCCTCCTGAAGAACAGCAATCTTGCACTTGCAAAACGAAAAGGACTGCCAAAACATGCGATTCTGCCATAGGCCAACATTTAATTGAAAATTCAGAATGCACCAAAATGTATAAGGACGAGAATTTTCAGATAATTGGCACAGCTAGATCGTCCTTTCATCTAAGTGTATTGGAGTCTCTACATTTTAACAAGAAAACCAGTACTCTGCAGGCAGAAAGACATCATTTTTTCACTTGGGCTCCACCTGTAACCGTTTTTTCTTCATTTTGTCTTTCTTTGTTTCCTTTCTTGTTTATTATTGGCTAGTTTTGATACATGTTTCGTAGAAATTAGTTATCATTTACATATACTTTCCTTTCTGACGTTTCATATTTTGAAGAGTGTCAGACAAAAAAAGCTTTTAAGTATGTTTCTAGTGTTATGTCACAAATTTTCAAGGTGAAATATAATCTACGTAATCTAGATTCCTCTACCTTCAAACTGTCTTTTCTTTAACTCCCCCTCATCTTTGACCTTCCTACCTCTGTACAAACTAATTTATCTTTCACTCAGTAGGATCACCCTCCAATTCTTTTCAGACTTGTCTATCACAAAGCTGTCTTAGCTGATATTCGCCTGCCTTTGGAAACTACTACAGCTGAACCTATTTGTATATAGCTGCCTTGAGATTAAGCCAACTGGGTTTAAACTTGTAATCCTGAGACAAAGACCAACATTCAGATTAATAGTGATGTGTCATTCTGACACAGAGGTTTGGTGAAGGCCTATGTTTATACATTTCAGAAAGTAACTTTTGGACTTTTAATTTTGTTAATCATTCATTTTGACATAGCTGTAGCTACATTTTATAATGGTAAAAGGTTTATTCAGATTACAGTGGTGTAAGCATTAGATTTTGAATCTTAGAGTTCTCAATTCTTAATGCTTTTGTTGTAATGTAGCTCTTATTAATATTGATGGGTCTGACTATATTTATACATCTATATATACTATTATGTGCTTTTAGATATAAAATCTACAAAATATGCTGATTTATGTTAGAATATATTTTACTCTGACCTTTGAATCTGTTAGGATTTGTTCAAAGCTGTTCTTCTTGTAAAAAGGTGTTTATATTTGTTTTTTCATCTGCTTTATTTTAGGGATACAAATGTTGAGTCATATCAGAACACCTGGCGTATCGTCCTTGGTGTATTGTGTTTTGCATGCTATGTCTACTTTGAGCTGTATCTTAACATTGGGCTAAGTATATACATGTCAACTATATGCCTCAGCTTATTTTGGGAAAGTCAAGTGGCTGATGAAGCTTTGGATTTCTTCAGTAGATGGTAAGTTGTGTTCCAAAAATTTATTCCGTCTTAGTATTCTCACCTGTTATGGCAGTTGACATTAAGATGGCTTTTTATATTTAAAACAATATTTTATGTTAACCTAGTTGTACCATGTTTACCAGTAATGTATGCATAAGTATTAAAATAGTTTATATACATGTAATGTGGAAATAGGTTTTTTATATAAAGTGCTCAATGGTAAAATGAGATGAGAAAAACTATAGTTACTCAATATAGGTACTATAGTAGTTACTTTTACTAACATTTATACACTTTATTTTGTATATTATGTATCGATAGTAGGTTTCAATTTGAAACCTTTTTGTTGCTTATTTGTAAGATGAATCTATTTCCATTCACAAATCGTAGAAATGTTAGCAATAAATTTTTTCTCGCTTTAAATGTTGTGTAACATTGTAAACAGCTTTTCCCCTTACAATTCTTGTCTCTGAAATTTGCTTTGTAAGATTTTGTTTTTCTCTTAAAGTGGACCTACACCTTTTTCAGTGTTAACAAGTATTTTTAAATGAATTGAAAATGACTGAAATCTGAAAACAGAGTTGAAATTGGTCAAAGCATTTTCTTTTTATAAGCATTTAAACTTCAAACAATAGTTTTCACAAGCTCATCTTCCAGATAGACTGGGCTCTAGTGTGTGACGTCTAAGCAGGAACAGGCAAAATTTTGTAGAAGAAAATCTCATAGAAAAACATATAAATGACTGGAATTCTGTAGGACTTTTTCCCAAGAAAGAAGATGCCAAACAGATGCATAGTGTCTGGTTGCAGCCGTACTACAAATGTTGAAAAAGGAATTATTTTGCACAGGATTCCATTTTTCAGAGACAATCGACCTGATGCCATAAAAAGGAGAAGAAGATGCGTTGATTTTGTGAAATTGAAAAGGGGATGGACAGACACCAGAGGGGCTACAATTTGCTCCAGGCATTTTACTCCAGACAGCTTCAAACATAGGTTTCACAACCTACCAGGACAAGAAAAGCCCTGTATGCCAAGGCTTATTGAAGATGATTTTGCATGTGCGGCTTTTCCAACTGATTGCACAATGCTCTTATTACTGCTGAGGTCACACAGTTGAAATTGGTTACTTTCATGGCTAATACCATGGCCTCGAAACCTTCAGGCCAATCTTCCCATTTTGTGGCAACACTAGGGTCATCAACAATCGTAAATGGCACAAAGACTGGTTACTGCATAGCCATTTTCTTTAATCTAGCCATCGTTTAAAGCGGATGTACTTTAAAGCAGGAATCAAAACTTATTCAAACTTGCCCAGAACATGTGTGTATTGAAATCGGTGTCCAAAGTTGAAGTCATTGATAAATTGGAGTGTCAATTCGGTGCAAATGTTTAGGGAATAGACAAACGACAGAAAGACTTTTGAAGAGTAAGGTGAAAATAACTCACCAAATCCAAAACATTCCAGGAATTTGATGTGATGAATTGCAATATCCACAGGCAAGTCCGGCGTGAAAGAGATCCGTATGATCTTGGTGGTGACTTTTTTCTTTACCAGTTGTCCTCGTTGCCAGTGTTATGTCCTGTCTTTATATTTCAGAATGCTTGATCCATAGATGACTATATTTGTAGTTTTATAGTTTACTTAACTACTGGCATAATCATTACAGTCGTATGGTACACACTGAATAGCATGTTAATTACATGGTATTTGGGGGACACTAAATCAATCAGAGCTGCTGTGGTAAAGTGGATAAGATGAAGACCTTGCAAGCCAGAGGTTGCGAGTTCTAACACACATTACCGCAAACAAAATAGCCTTAGTGAGAGAAGGAAACGGGATTCCACTCTCATGAAGAGCTCACTTCCTAGTAAGTTCCCTAACCCTGGCATGGGAATCAGCTACACTCAATAACAAGTATGCTACCAAAAAAATCCTATGACTAACAACTATCTTGTGCAATACTAGTTGTTGCCTAATCAAAGTAGTCTTTTATTCAGATTGATACTTACTAAATTACAACTTCTGTTAACTTACACATTCATCGTGTAAACTTTCTTTACAAATTTACCTCTTCCTGCTCAGACGTCATGTTTTCACTTGAACCCCGCCCCCTTAGTGCACGGTCCTGCTTAAAATACTAGATTTTGGGGTACGTTCTATGTGCTTTTGGCGACAGAAAACAGAAAAATAACATAGGGAATTGATTTCTATGACCCCAATTTACCCAGACAAGCTAAAAGCGAAAAAGGTTTAGGTCCACTTTAAGTATGACATTCAAGTTTTGTTTATTCTTATCCGTCTGCAATCTGAACATGTTTGTTATGCCTCAGTAGCTCTTATCTTGTTGTAATCTTGTGTGCTTGTAAAAAACAATTGCTTAGAAATCATTGCAATAGCACAAATCTTTCACATGAGAAATTTGTGTTATATTAGCTTCAGTAGATTGTGAATACTCATTCTTAGAAAGCAAATGCCAGGGACAATGTAGAAGGTTGATTATGACCACTGATTTTTCATGTTTATTTCTATTTAATAATGTATTGCAATATCCTTTTATAGGGTGTGTGGCCATGTTTTTCCGAACATTTTTACTGTTGTTGTATTCATTGCCGAGGGAGCAGGGAAACTGTCACTGGCTACTCAGACGTTAATACGAAATGTAATACAGGAATTCCTCCGCACAATTTACAAGTTATATAAACATTTTGAAAACATTATTTCAGTTTTAACTCAATTAAATATGACTATGAATAGACAGCAAATTGTTTCTGAATATATAGTAGATTCCTGTTGTACAAGCCCATTTCTGAGTAAAAGGGATGCTGATTTTATTGCAATGTCATCGGCCATCCCAGAGTTAAAAGAAATCAGTGACATAACAGTCAAGCATCAGAAAAGATGCGGCAAAGTTTCCTCTGTCAGACAACACTTTGGTTGGTTCCCATGTGTTTTCTGACTAGCAACACTGGCCCTGATCAAGACACCACTGGCCCTGATCAAGACACCGCTGGCCCTGATCAAGACACCACTGTCTGATGCAGTTTCCCAGCTACTGCAAGCACAGTATTGGATTCCATTCATTTTCTTATTTCCATCACTGGAAGCAGCATGTGTGTGGGTGACACGCAGAGGCTTCCTTTTCCATTCGAAAGAAAATGACATGTTGCTGAGTGTGCTAATGCTTAGGAAGTGGAGTCAAATGACCTGGTTAACTGCTGACATCTCAAATGGATTTCAGCCATGGCTTATCAGCCAACTCAAGTCCACTGTTGTAAAATGGTATAATTCCTCACCTATTCTTTGGTAAGAAGAGTTGTTGAGACCTGGGACTGTTAGGGAGTTTTCTTGTGTTACACTTTATTTCACTTTATTATACAACGAATAACTATGTTGCAGTCTTTTATAAGTTTTTCCTTGTCATTGATTATTTTATTGATTTCATTAACTTAGGTTTTTTCACGATTGTTAATCTCAAACAGTAGCAGACATGTATGTTAGAGAAGTTACTTGTAGCATATCTTTAAACTTGTCCAAAGTGTCGGCATTATTAGCCAGGCTTCCTATATTTCTCAGGTCAAAATGTTACTTACCAAGCAAATGATTTGCACACTAAACTAGCGAGGAAATGGTTCTAAGTCAGTTAGCTTCACCAGTGTTGAGCTCCATTGTCATAGAATGTCACAATTTTGAAGTTTTGATTAGTCATAATTACATACAGTTGACATCCGCTGTCTTGACACCCTGCTATCTCAAACATTCACAATCACGAACCCTGTTCCATTTCCCATGGAGGAAACACTGCTCTTTATCTTGAACATTACTAAATTTTCCATTGAATTGGATATGAAAACCATGTCAAAAGTATTTTTTCCAGGTATCAGGTGATTTTTATTCTTGCCTATTGCACAGCAAATAACAAACTATTCAAAAATCCAACTGTGTTAAGCATTAGATACACTTTTGTTGGATTTGATTAGTGAGATCATTCAGATGATGGGATAGCAACACCTCTTTACATTCGCCCCATAAATTGGAAAGATTTGTTCTAAGATTGTCTTGTTTCATCATGGAGTCTGAAGTTATGTAGTAGTTTCAGTAGTTGCTATCATAAAAGTGACAAAGAAAGTGTCAGAAAAGATCGGTTTGGGTTAAGCCAAAATTAAGCTGACATAATGAGTTAGGCATTAGGCAACACTCTTTTAGAGGAATTTTGACTTGAAAACAACAAGGAATAAAAACAGGTTGATAGTTTTGCCTGAAAAGTTTGGTCTTCTCCTAAGCCTTGTTGAACAAGAGATTTAAAAACAAGACACAATGTGCCACAATGTTGTGTGATGCAGTAGAGATAAAATTTCTAGAATCAAACACGGATGGCGGTGGATTCTTATATTATGAAATAGTTGAGTTGTTTGGCATAAGTGTTCTCATTACTTATTCTGTTTTCCTCAACTTACTTAAAATCTATAAATTCTCAAATTTAGATGTGACATCCATTATTTTGAACATTTGCTATCTCGAAGAAAGTTTTGGTTTCCTTTGAGAGTTTGAGATAGTGAATGTCAGCTGTATCTAATTAAAGTGGAGTATTGAACTTTTGTGTAACAGGTATATATCAGCCTAATTAAAATGCACATGTTTATATACCACACAAAGACCGTACTAAAGTTGGAGTAGGTTTGTGGAAAGTTGGTATTAATTTGAGGGAAGTTGTGAAGTGACATCAAGAAAACTGTAAGTTGTATGGTAGTATTCTGTCAGCTGCTATGCTGGGAATGTACAGCAAAGTTACTTTAACAGTGTTGTCTATTTTTCTGTTCTATGCATTGACTAATTATTTGTGGGCTCATTAGATGAAGGTGTTTTCAACAGAGCTGCACTCTGCAGTTAATTGTTTGTATTTATTTTCTTTCTTCTGCTTTTGATGTTTTTTCTACAATTGCAAGCTTTGTAAAATGTAAGATGAAGAGTTTTTGCACAGTCTAAATTTTTTTTGCTAGGCTGCATTCTTTACTTTTAAACTTGATGGTACATGTCGTCAATATATATTTTGCTTCATATCTGGCTGTTTCTTGTAACACATACCAAGATTTATTGGAAAAATTGGTCACAAAAACTGATCCAGTTCCAAGTTGGCTGCACATTGTCAGTGTTAGTCTCAATAAGTTTATAACGATGATAACATACTGGTTAAAACCAATGAATATCTTACGTTGGTCTCCCAAATTAAGTTGTTGCAAGTGATTATGTCTAGTTTTCATTTGGGGGGGAGGATTTGGTAAACCAGTTTAGGCCATACTTCCTCATAATCCACTATACAGTCATGGTAGTCTTTCTGTAGTTTTTTTTTCAGAGGAAGGGAGGGAGGGGGATCAATACAATTGTGATATTTAGAACACTGGTTTTTGAACACTGGTTTTTGAACACTGGTTTTTGAACACTGCTCAATAATGCATCTAATTTACTATGGCATCAGTTCATCACGTCCAATTTTGCGCATTTGAGTAAGATGGCATTTTCTGGTATTACCTTGTTCTGAATTGTAAATTCATCTGCATTTTGTGGTCTAAGATTAACCAAAGAAGATTGGGAAATGATTCATTAGTGTGGATGTGCCGTAAACACCAGTGTCATAATCCACGTAATAATCTTCACTGATAAATGCTGTTCACTAAGCACTTTGATGTTAACAAGGCTTATTAGCACATCATTCTATAACTACCAGTGTATGGTAACCTTTTCATTGGAAGTACCCTTCCAAATATTGGCAAAATAGAGTGGTAAAGTGTGACGTCACGAAAATTTTATTTTTGGAATTCATAAATTTTGATTATTGATTCATAAAGAACTTAAAGCATTTGACAAATTTGTCACCTTTCATTCCAATATGACGAAAAGTGCCTGAGATATGGCGCATGAAATATTTAAGATTTCCTAT
>JANTCA010000557.1:1411-12605 GCA_024741275.1 Chironex yamaguchii
TTTAGATTTCCTATGGAATCACTATGTTATTGGTTTGGTTCATGAAATCATGAACCGGGCTTGATATACAGTGCTTTGATAGGGAATGCACTTACTATCAATTTGCTGGATCTCTTGTGTGTGTAAAAGTTTACATTTCAGGATTCGTTTTCTAAATACCTGCTTCAAATAATGTTATTTATGAAGTTTCATTTAACACTGAGAAAAATTGCTGCAAATATGACAAATGGAAGACTTTAGATTTCCTATGGAATCACTATGTTATTGGTTTGGTTCATGAAATCATGAACCGGGCTTGATATACAGTGCTTTAATAGGGAATGCACTTACTATCAATTTGCTGGATCTCTTATGTGTGTAAAAGTTTACATTATAGTATACACTTTCTAAATGCCTGCTTCAAATAATGCTATTTATGAAGTTTGATTTAAAACTGAGAAAAATTGCTGCAAATATGACAAATGGAAGACTTTAGATATCCTATGGAATCACTATGTTATTGGTTTGGTTCATAGAATCATGAACCGGGCTTAATATACAGTGCTTTGACAGGGAATGCACTTACTATCAATTTGCTGGATCTCTTGTGTGTGTAAAAGTTTACATTTTAGGATACACGTTCTAAATACCTGCTTCAAATCCAGAAATTATCAAAATATTTTTATGATGTCATCACTTGAGTACTCTACAATGATTGATGTAGAGTGGAGAGGTCAATGATAACACTTAAAAGACATCCCTTGTTGTCAGCAGCAAAACTGTTTTTGTAAACAAAGCTTTGTTCAATGATGGGAATGATTAGTTTCGACATCGTCTTTTAATAATATAAAAAGTTAATAATATTGATTATTGTCCTATTATAATATCAATCAGTAACTAATCAGACATCATGGAACGGAAATAAATCATTCTCAGAGGTCTTAGTGCTCTTGGAAAACACGTTGGTTGGTTTATTCGAAAAATTTTGTGGGAAAAAATATTGAAACTTTTAGTTCTTAAAAGTATTATCCAAAAACAGCTTGGTTGTTGAGATGGACATCCAAATACCATAGGCAGTGAAACGCTTCCATTCGGAAACTGCATTATCTTGGTCACATGATACCAAGCTTCACTTTAACATATCTTACGTCTAGGAGAAACACAGTCACTTCCATTGTCTTAGGGAGGAGAGAATGTGTAACAATTACGAGGATTGGGGTATTTCGACGAAGTTTTCAACGGATGAAATAAACGTAGGAAATGTTATTGACGCTATAATCATGATACAATACATCTTTGACCATGTAGAATGTTTACTCGTTATAAAGTCGGCCGCGAAAGCTAAGATGATTATTTTTCAAACATTAAAAAGACTTGTTGTTAAGGTAGCTAATACGCTTCTAGATAGGAATGCCTAGATTTCTAAAAGTTGTTCAGAATCGTGACATTAGTGACCACAAAGTAGGCAGCTCTTAATAAAAGTGGAATATGATAAATACTTCTTCAGACATTTATCGTGTTTTGACTTGCAACATTTCCTGAGCTAATCATATATGACACAAGGCATATTAAAATTCTTTATCCATATGGCTTCAGCTGAGATCGCAAAAAATTTCATTTTTAAAATGTTTGATAGCATAAAGAGAAAGGGAGTCGCATTACCATTTTCAAGATTCATTTGAAATGTAAACCACTATATGTTCTATTAAAATTGTTCCTAACTAGATAACGCCAAAGTAAATTTCCAGCTGGTCTTTACTAAGTATTTTACTTTTTATCCATTCTTTCCATTACAACAGAGCCTTGTTTTGAGTTCCAATTCATATAAAGAGGACGTTGTCAAAATTCCGGCGGTTGTCATAGTCAAGGAAATATTTGCAGAAGTAGTATCAGGCAGTGTCTATTTTTCTAACCTTAGGTTTATTGGATGCTTGTTATCAGAAGGTATGATCAGAACAATATACCAACGTTTACATCTATTTAATAGATCTGACTAAGGTGACTGCAGCTTTAAATTTGTAAGAGTAAAGTACTAACATGCACGCGAAAGTTGATCCTTGTAATATTAAGCTCACTTTAGTTTTTTATAATCAGCCTTTCCGATTTTATATTCGATGAAACCTTTTGGATTTCTCTTACAACAATTACAGGATTTATTTTCAAGATAATTGTGTCCAATGCGCCTATACTTAGATAGCACATGATAGAGTATCAGAGAGTATTAACCATAATTCTTTCATCGGCCTGGGTAGGCATCTGGTCTAAACAAGGAAGTCGTTCGCATCTTGCAATTATGCCAGCGAAAATCATGTCCTCATTATAACAGTCAGCACAAGAGTACGAATAAACACCGACAGACGGAGAATGGGATACTTTGAGAATGGTAGCCTTGTTTGTAACTTAATTGTATGTCCTATCAGCTACGAGCAAGTATTCATTGGCTGAATTGCGAATCGCAAAACAGTGCGCCCGCTGACACAAGAATAGATGAGAAACTAAAAGAAACTTGAGTAAACCCATGAGATATCAATCGTGTATTTAGTGTGTAAAAGATTGCCTCTATTTTCCTAATGCAATTGCTTTTTCGCTAAATGGGAACTTGAACACTTTGCAAATAATTTGGTCAAACATTTTAAACTACAAAGGCATCGGCATTTAGATGTCTGCAATGCCCCTTGACGCGCACTGCTATATCACCATGTCGCGTGGCTGTATACTTTTGCTATATTTTACTTGCTTGTTCTTCTCCTTTTACAGCAACATATAGCCTTGCCCCTATAGTAAGTCTTGGATTTAATGGCGATCTTCTTCATCATCAAGGACAGGGAGTGACCATTCAACTGGAAGACAACACCATCAGATCCATTGTAAGAAACGAAATCAAAATATGGACTACAAAGTATAAATTACCAAGTACCACTGCGCTCTTTACATGGAACCATATTGGACTAAGCTGGCATAAAGGCAAAGGTCTTCAGTTTTACTGGAATGGAGAGTTGGTACATTATGATTTTGGGAGGAATGTACCGCAGACTAACGCTTTGTTTCATTGGGGATACTTGAATGTTGGTGGAGTTTACACATCAAAGTTCTCATATCTTAAAATGCGTATTAATGCCTTAGGTTTGTGGAGATTTTCATTAATCCAATCAGAAGTTAAGGAAATTATGTCTAAAGGTACGAACCGTCCTATGAGGAAGCTAAATTTGCTTGTCACCTTTCAACAACAATGTAATAGACTTTAAGTTGACGTTAAAGTCGGAAAGGGATCATGCTGCCCACTTGAGTTTCCCAAAATGTACAATCAGGCTCTCTGGACAAGATTCCACTTGTCTGATTTTTACAATAAAGAAGGCAATTTGTTGTATTGGCATAAAGAAACAGTTATCATTTTTGTAAAAAATAAGAAACATTACAGTTCTGTAGCTTTTCCCCGAACACTAAAATGTTGAATATCCTGTGTTTATACCGGGCCATTACAAACGTTTCTTTTGACAAATATATGGTTAGACCCATTTTTAACATTTTTTCCAAGTTCAAGAAGGCATCATTTTAATAACTGCATACTGAAAGCGGTCGTCTTAAATGAGTCGGACTTTGAAACAGACAAAATTACAGACCAAAAAATCTTTATAAGGATAACCACGTCCATCTTTCCAACGGAGAGACAGAGAATTTATTTGCTTGTCTGTTTGCTTGCTTCTTTGTTAGCAGCAAAACTTAAAAGTTTCAAAACCGATTTCAATAAAAATTTTAGGCAATGCCTTAAAATAAATCTGTTAATACGGGATTAGATTTTGGGGGTGATCTAGGTTATCAACTGGATTTAGGGGTTTTTAAAAGAAGTCTCTATCATTTGACAGATTAAGCTGTTTCCAATGTTAATGCACATGACTCTACAATAAATGATCGGGATAATTTGTAAACATTGTACGACAGGTTCTCAACAGGTTCTGTACATTGAATAATTTAGAATACTTTGATAAAAAATTATAAGAAACATGAGATCTCGTAAAGGAACAAATTAAGGTAGAAACATGCAACAAAGGGAAATCCAAATATTGCCAGGACACTGAAAAATCAGATGTGTATTTTTGACGCACATATTTCTGAAGTAGCTATAAGTTGAGAAATCTAGATAAAATATATCTAGAAAAAATCAAATCTGGGAAGTGTGGTTTGGGTGGGGCTAAGTCGCTTGGAAGAGGGCTATACTTTTTGATTACTTATAGTTGTACATGAAAACAGTAGATATATGGGCATTGGCGAGGTGTTAGCCGCTGTTTCTCAGACGCTTTGCCCTAATTCACCAAATGTTTTGTTAATAGCCATAACTTCTCAAAGGGGCCTTAACCTGTGCGCATAAGCGTGTCACATTCATCATTTAAATTCAGGCGCTTACCAATCATCTTATATAATACATAGCTTTGCATATGTTTTTGCAAGGGAGCTGGAGTCACGGGGGCAGCGCGGGGGCAGCAAAGTGCCCTTTGTAAAAAATTGGTTGGAAAGAAATTTCAATGCCTTATAAGAAATTTCCTATAAATATCTAGACGCTAGTAATGTATGGGTTTTGAGTGCCTCTTGAAACCAATATGCAACAAGACTGTCAATAATTTACATGTTGACGGAAATTGAAAATGAATTTGCAAAGCAATTGGAAATATACGAATCTCGTTTATCATTTTCTCTTTAGCCTTCGTGATCATGCTGAATAGATTTCAGTTTACCACATCCTTTGTATGGTATTGCTATGCCACATGCTGAAAGAATTCGAAAAAGCACAGCAAATATATTGCTTAAAGTTGCCCAGAAGAAAGTCAGAAATCAACTTCTGGCGTTTTTTCAGGTATTGACAATAACCTCAATGCTCAAGAAAAGGGAGCCACAGAAGATGTTGTCACAGTCGTCGATGATACAGCGGAAGCTCCTAAATCAAACAGTGGAGGTCCCTTCCCGCGAAGAGAAGACAAAGATGCTGCAACTGTTAGTATAGCAAGCCCATGATTAAAAAGGTGACCGAGTTTACTTTGAATGAGACGAAATGCAGCGAAAACAAAGAAAGATATTTCTAGCCCGAATGGTTCCAAATATATGGATGGTTGTGGTATCCATGATAAAAAGGCTTCCTTCTGCGGTACCTGCACAGAGCACAGACGGCCTCGTGATATATCATAATTGTATTCACAGATCACTGGATTTCGTAACTGGAAGAAAAGAAAGGAACGACTGGAGGACCACAGTAATAGTGATAGCCACAAACTTGCCTTGAAAGATGCAAGGAAGATGCAAGCTACCATTGAATGTCAGTTTGATGATTACATGTAAGAAAAACAGCGCCTGCGATGACAAGGACGTACCTCTCATCTGAACGCTTTGAAGACACTACTTCGTCAAGGTATTGCTATACGAGGACATATCGACGAAAATTGGAATATCTATTAATGCAACAAAGATAAGGCAAATGATAATGAAGGGTTGAACCTCCTTTTGCAATAAAACCTGTATCTTTCCCAAGAAATTCTTTCTGGGCAAGAGGAGATATTGGGTCTGGCTACCAGAAAGCATCTGCTCAACAATGAACTTTTAAACTGCTTTTATGCTATTATATGCGATGAGTCAAGTGATGTTTCTAAGAGCAAACAGATGTCCTTTTGCATTCGCTATTGCAATGATGCATATAAGGTTTTTGAAGAATTTGTTGGCATTCTTCCATGGGATGAAGGGGTTGCATCAGAAGCCCTACTGAAATCTGTCGTGATATTTTGACAAGATGTTGCTTTTCTCCTAAAAAGATGGTTGGAATGGCTCTTGATGGAACATCTGCAATGAAAAACCTAGCATTTTGCTGTAAGAACAAGTCTCAAAGCATGCATTGTATATTTATTGCTTTGTCCATTGCAACGAATTAGTGTTTAAAGATGCTGCCTTACTTTCTTCCATGGTTTCAGATCCACATGACCTTTGTGAAGATGCATATGCCTTTGCTGGTGTCAGCTCTGAAAGGTTGTTACTGTTTCAAGCTGCCAGAAGGAAATTTTGAGTGTTTCTGAAAGCATTAGAGGTATAGTGAATTTAAAAAATCTTTCAAGAACGCAATGGACCACAAGAGGAGGCTACTGTCAGTTGATGCAAGTGTAACCCCAGAATGCCGAGCTACGTCTAAAGGCCTCATCCGCAAGCTCCAGTCCTTTCTCATACAGAGCTTCCAAGTCGTCTACAAGTCACAACAGTTGCAGAGTAATTCAATAACAGCTGAGCAAGCTACTGAAAGCATCGACATGCTCTACATTTGCCTCCAGGGGCTTAGAACAGATGCAGAGTTCATCTGCACCAGAGAGATAATGACATGATCCAGGCACCAACTGGCAAAAGTAGACATGCTGACCCAGAAGTATATGATGTACTGGCGAACCACTGTTTGCACAAAGAAAGAGTTGAACACCAGCATAAAAGGCAGATTATTTTGTGCACACGTCAGCAACAACTGCACAAGACACCAGCTTAAGTGGAAAATACGAATTAAGGCGATCGTTCTACGAAATCATAGATGCCATCCAAAAAGTCCTTAAACGACGCTTTGACCAAGAAGATCTCAGACAATTCAAGTCTATTGAAAGGTGTCTGATAAATGCTATGAATAAACAGATTGCTGATCTTGAAGACGCTATCGAGGGGCTTGATAAGCTGTCAGAATTTATCAATTTAGAAGAAATACAAAATGAGTTCCAGGAATTTCCAGTGCTTTTTAAAAAAGAATAACATGCACCAGTCCAAAGAATCACCAAAGTTTCAACAATCTGTGAGATTCTAAACAAGCAGTCTCAATCAAAAGAGTGTTTACCTCAGTTACATCAGCTTCTAAAGCTCTAGACAACTGTTCCACTTGGTTCAGCAACGGTAGAAAGAAGTTTCAGTGCAATGAGGAGGATGACATCAAATACTTGCGAAAGAATTTATTGCTCGCAATAAGCAGCGTCGTAGATATTTTGGGACTTTTGAAGGATTTAAGGGTATCAATTTCTTACGATCCATTAGAAACTAGACAACGTTATTCACTTCACTAAAAACTCCAACAGCATCGTTGAGTCTGATTGCAGCATTCAAAATAAACCGATACCGTATTAGCTAGCTATTGAAATCGAAGTTAATTGTTAAGATGAAATGCGATTAGAAATAATCATTTAATCATGTCTGAAGGAAACATTAAGAAAGAAAACGCTTAGAGGGATTTCTGTTGTTCAACTTTTGCTCTGACCGTAAAACTGAAATTAACATGATAGTATAAACTTGCAGAAAGTTTCTGTTGTGAAAGGACATATACATCTGTTTTGTTGAGAAAGGACACTTCATAACTGATATAAGTTAAAGAACATTTTAGTGATTTTTGCAATTATCACTACAATTTTATTGGTTTGATTTGCGGCTTCTGTCTGTTTACTTTATGTTTAACTCCTTTTTTGTCGCACTACGCTTGATATCATCGTCAATTTGAATTTCGTATAACTTTTTTCTACTTTCGAATCGACACGCCTTCCTCATTTGCACATCTTCTATACTGTTTGGTAATATTGTGAACATGGAATCGAAATGTTTTGCGTCTATTAGACATTGGAAGCGAGTTGCCTCTGATCCGCATTCACACTAATGGACGATTCCTTTTGCTCTCAAGATCACAATCACGATCACACTATAACTCAGAGGAGATGTTTACCACAATAGGCTTATGCTAAACAACCTTTCCCGGTTTGTTTCAACAGACAATTTTGACACGATAAGGTGCCCTTTCTGCGGTTACTACCCCCTCTGTATCATGAAGCGTCCGGCGCCTCTGTGTTTTTGTTGCAGTATCCCTTTCACACTTACCAAGTATGCTTTTTTTCGTTTTTGCCATTCCTAATTATCGCAACTCATTGTCACCCATTTGTAAGTGGCAAATACGTTACCCCGTTGACGCTCTTGCAGAGTCTCCTGATTGGGGAAGAGATCCCAGATGCAGCGCTCAAAGGCAGCGTCTACTGTTCCCATTAGAAACGTTATGAAGCTTTTTGGTCTGTTTTTTTTACGTGCATCTTGGGACTGCTTATTTAATTTTTGAAACTATTTTAATGACAAAATTATAATTCTTGTTAACTTGTAGGATCAAAAGGTTCAAGATTGTTTGCATCCTGTAACGACGCCTTAAATCACTACAATCGCATGCCAGGATGGTATCTTCTTCAAAGTGAAAGTTTGATGCCAGATGAGGTATTTTGTGATACAGACGGTGACTCTGTTTTCACAAAAATATTCTCAAATACGGAGGGAGAGGTTCCTGTCAGGGGATTTGAGTCTCCTGGTTCATATAAAAAAACCTTTGCCTATTCAGTGCCGTTACCAACACTGCTACGTATTATGAACAATTCAAAAAATTGTCGACAATATTTGGGTGCGAAATGCATACGAGCTGCGTTATTTAAGAGCAATGTTGGTTGGGTTACCGACCGACATTACACAAAGTTGAACAGATGGTCCGGCGTGGAAACGGGAAAACAAGGATGTAATTGTTATCAAAAGAGATCCTGTGTTGATCCAAAATGGAAATGCAACTGCGATGCGGAACGAGCAACGGAAGATACAGATATTGGAAATTTCACAGACGTACTCATCTTGCCCATTACTAGAATATATCTTGGTGATACTGGTGGTCACGATGAAGTAATGCGCTATACTCTGGGTCCTATTGAATGCTCGTCTCGTCTAGAGGGTAGGTTTCATGTTCAGAGTTGTAGTTACAGTGTATGAAAAAGACGAGTTTTAGGAGTTAGGTTTTTTCCCCTACTCCAGTAATTTTCAATATGGTGCGCCACTACCGTGTGGTATATAACTTGTGGTTCATTAAATTCATTTTCTTATGTTCCATAGCGGATTTGCCACAGATGCCCTATCTTTGACATGATAATATTTCTCCATTCACTTTCATCACCTTCGCCAAGGAGGTGTTGTTTTCGTTAACGAAGTCATAAAACCAGTTACCACGGCACCATTAGTACATTTTGTTTGTAGAAATGTTATCTTCATAAAAGCACAACTTGTGAGGAAGTCCTGGTGGGGATAACCTAGTTACCATGACGCCAGTCGCTACAAATCTTTTAAACTTTAAAAAGCTGGAATTCCCACTAGACCCACTGGCTTAACGTAGATTCTTCGGGTACTTTTGTTCATTGCTGTATTCATTACATCACAAATCGGAAGTTGATTTCACTTGGAATTGCTTTCCACCCGTTTCTTGCTAGTCTAAATCGTCCTTGTTAACCAAGTAATCTTTCACGTATCACTGTGTGAGGTAATTTCATTTCATTTTCACGGTGATGTGAGCAAACGAATGATGAGATGTTCCCTGTTCTTACTGTGCCTCCGATGAAGCTCATGCTGTATCCTATAAGCAAAAAACATTTCAGCATATTTTCATAAGGAAATTTAAAGATGCGGTACTCGCCTTACATTTATCTTCTAGTGGTTACATCATCTCCTTACAGGGTTTGCAGAATCACAGTGCATTCTTAGCTAAGCAATAAGTGACTTGTGGCTAGTTATTAGATGCATCCCAAAGACTTCGGCTGCAATTTTGTTCTCGCCGTAGAAAACATTGTTTTTATAAGGCCAATAAGGTCTTATCCGAGACAAATATATACATTTTATTATACATTACAAATATATACATTGTTATACATTGCAAATATATACATTATATTATACATTACAAATATATGATGCATTTTCTTCTTTCTGGTTACTTTTTTCCAGCTGCCATTAATTGCAGCCAACGCACACACAAAGGCCACTGCTGTGTTTTTCCATTCATCTTCAAAAACAAGGTGCACAGTTCATGTATAGGGAATGGAAGTATGGCTTGGTGCTCATTAACGAGAAAATATGCTGGCCTGTGGGATTTCTGCACTAACTTTACAATCAAAGGTATTATTTTCCCAAAAGATAAAGAATAACTTAAACTTAGCTCTCTTGTTAGTAATCAACTGAGTAATTTTCTTAATAACTGTATAGATTTCTTAAAATTTTGGAAATTTGTTGCGCTTCTAATTTTGTAACTTATAACTTTATTGAGTACGAAAGGTAAATATATGACAAGCAAATGTTCTTCGGCTGAAAATGAATATAGTGCTGTAAAATTAAGAATGAACAGTATAGTTATGTGAGGAATAATTGTTGCCTCTAACTCCTCTGAATCATTTCTCAGATGTTGACTTTAGTAGATAGGCTGTGCAAAACTCACTACACATACACTCACCTTATATGCACATGTGTATCATTAGTGATAGAAGTCTTATATTGTTTGCTATTGTACTCATTGCACAGCAAGAACATATGCCATTGTCCTGAAGTCTAATGACCTTGATTAACTACTGCCGATCATGACACTAGAGGAAGTTGGCCTTAAGACGATTCCCGCTTACATCTAACTAGGTAAAATTATTTGACCAAAGTACTCAACAACATGTAGCTGGGTTATCGAATTGACATTTTTATTCATACACCTTTAAATTAAGCTAAAATTGTGTACCTGATTGTGTGCTCTATAACTGCATTTCTTGTAGAAGAATGTACCATTAAAACGACGTCTGGTCATTGCTGCAGATTCCCGTATAAGTATAATGGGATTTGGCTCGACAGTTGTGTTTCTGTAAATGATAAAGGACTTTTCTGCAAAATATGGGACAATGAAGATAGTGAGTTACTACCCTGCGCAATAACTCAACCCGGTGAGTTAACCACCTTAAGACTTTAATATCAGCCTTTCTAAAGAGGAGCTAGAAAAATAAATTCCTTTGCAAAAGCGAAAATAGAGCATTGGATTGACTTCACAATGGGAAGAATGAATCGTTAGAACTCTGTCACGTATTTCGAGATAAACAACTGCGGTAGATATTTATTTTTGCTAAAGAATATAGTTTATCATCAGAGACGTGAGGATCGATTAGTCGAGGAAGAGTATGCCAATAGACCTTGCAGAGGATTTCCTCTAACGCGGACGAGTATATCATATAGTAAACCCAAAGGGAGGTATTCACATTCCCTATATTTGTTGCTAACGATACGGTGTTGGACAAACATTGATACTTTTAAAGTTTATATTTCTCGAAAATTCTCGACTTTGTGGACTCAGTGGAAGCCATGTAGACAGGAGCTTTATCATGACATGAGTCGTATGCTTTTT
>JANTCA010000558.1:0-12605 GCA_024741275.1 Chironex yamaguchii
AGGAGTTGAGGCCTTGCACATCTTTCTGAACGTGCAGGAAAAAATGGCAAATGACTTTGCCCTGTCTTTGAAGTTACGAAGGCTTGAAGCAACTGATCCCGATTCTTCAATCAATAACGCCAGCATGTCCAGTTCCCGAAAAATTCGAGCCGGCTGCCTTCAGCTTGGAGAACTATTTGCCCACTGCACTTTCAGCATATCGGTTTGTGCCGATGACTTCCGTAGAAGTCGAACGGCCCTTTTCCCGGTACAAAAATGTCTTGAGAAAAAACAGGGAAGTATTCACCCCGGAGAATCTGTGGAAGTACATTATTGTGCACTGCAATGGAGACTGTTAATTGTTCCTAAATTGACCCTGGCCTGTGTTTTCTTTCTTGCCATTTTGTATACTCAGCTATGGTTATAAATAAATTTGCAAATAAAAATGTATTATGTTAGCAAATTCTTGTCAAATTTTTGCGCGATAAATACTTATGTTGATGATTTTTAGCACATATATACATATATTTCGGCGATTGTTTAGCACATAAATACATATTTTGGCGATTTTGTAGCACATAAACACATATTTGTGCGAATTTTTAGCACATAAAACCACATTTTTAGGCAATAATAAATACATGTTTGCGAATTTTTTCACCACATAAATTCCAGCCCCTGCTCATAATGTATCCCAAACATATAGTTTGCTGTTACCGTCTTCAAATACCAAACTTACTACATTCACATCAGCTGGCCGCTTCAGAATATCTTGAGGCAATGATAGAGATTGTTTAATCAACGATTGTTTCTTACCACCATTCCGCAACGATGAGGAAAAGATCGTTATCTGTTTAAAACTTAATGAGATCATGCAGAATGTTTGGAAACTATACCTTGATTTTTTAAAACTCAACTGGCATGCACTTTGCAAAATATTCCATTGCTTTAAGAGTAAAGAAGAATAGAAAAATTGCTCTGTAGTAAAACGTGGAAGTGTGGCAAACAAGAACTAAGCAACTACAATGGATGATCATATTGGACCATTATTATCTAATTCCAAAAATAACTACATCGTCAACCTTTTACGACTTACACGCAATAAAATCACTTTACATCGACGTTGAACTCTCAAGTCAAGAAAAGACACGTCAGCAAAGGAACATGACTACAAGCAGTCCATGGAGTGTCAACTTAGAGCAGCATCCATCATGACACTTTTTCAGTTATCAAATTATTCACCATAAAGCATAAATGTGTTAAATGAACCATCTATGGATAGAAGTGCGTTAACCCTGTGAATATCGCTGATTACTCAACTTAACACGGAATTAGTGCATAACTGAACTGTGATCTAAAATCCTTATGCATGTCTATTTGAAAGGGGCATGTTTCTCGCTCAATGTGATCCGCTACAAGTTTTTTAAAGACAGTTGAAGTTAATGGCAAAGCATAATAGTCTAAAGCAATTTAAAGGCTATTAAATCACCTTAGCAGTGCCTGCGGCACGTGGAGTCTACTCGGGCCTATTGGCTTATATATCAAGTCACTTCGTGGGCCAAAGAACAAAGGATGTTTTATCTACTACCAAAAGCAAGTACAAGTGACCTCAAATAACGACGAAACATGCACACATCCCTGATCAAAATATAGGCTGACTGCAAGGTAAGATCCCAAGGTGGGAGCCACATTAGGTGGGATAAGAACTGTACATGTAAAAGACAGGTGCGCTGAAATTTACCCTTATACGCTTGTCAAGGCAATTTTCCCACTGAAAACAAGGTTAAATCACTTAATAGACAATGCCTGATAACCTCAGCTCCAAACAAAAATATGAAAAAGACGCTACCTCATCAGAATGGGATGACACACATCCCCTTAAAATGCCAGTAAAACGATCCCATATGTGTGGGCCATCTCACTTAGATGGGACACCGCATTTCATTTAAATAAAGAAAATTATTATCAACAAGAATGTGCTTGATTTGTTTACCACTCGATTAGTCTTTCTTATCTTGTAGACAACGTATGGTTAGGTTGGATGGTTAGGTTGGATGGTTAGGTAGTCCTTGGCGATGACCCTCTTATCTAAGAAAGTTCTCTGAAAGTCAAGGATTTACTTCTAACGCTCAATCGAAATTGTCGAAGTCACCTCAAATCTCAGAACAAATCAGTTTGATGCCCCCTTCCCCAGCCCATGACAAGTGTCACCAATTAAAAGTTGAAAGGGGGGATGCTGCGAGGGAGGGTTCAAGAGTTCTGCCAATAATATTTTCTTAACAAAAGGCTTACTCTTGTTTAAAGAAAAAGAGGATTTAAAACAGCTATTCCGAAATCTAGGCTAGACACCTGTGTCATTAAGGCATATGCTATCCTGATCACCCTTTAACTCCACGTCAGCTGTAGAAAGTACAATACTTTATTAACAGATAAGTATTGAGTATTCTAAATTACATGCAAGCCAGCTCATATACCCAACAACACTTTCGGAAAACAAACCTTTATTTCATTAGTATGAAGGAACTAACCCTGCAGCCCTATGTAGGTAGGCCACCTTCCAAAATAAGGCAAGCATATCTCACACTCAGAAACGTTTACACGAACATCAAACAACATAGTAAAATGTTTTCACTGATTGTGCATTAAACCACTTTTGCCACTGTACCTCAGTGGATTAACAAGTGGCGCCATATCAGGCGCGTGGTAACAGAGAACTGGAAAGTGCGCAAAAATCGAGTACAAGTATACCATATAGACGAAAAGCTTTATCGATGTCAGCTTTACTTAAGACAGTTTTTAAGACTTGTACTGTTTAATACTACATAAAGACAGTAGTCTACTGTTGCTCTGAATCAAGGAGGCATCGTATGATGAGGACTTTTGAATACACTATTTCCGTCATGGGCAGGGGTCCTCATCAAATGTACGAGGCTGAGTAGCGCATTGTAAGGTTTAGGGTGGCTTTGTGGAGTACAATGAATAATTATCAAAATACGCGACATTATTTGTAATAACAGCTTAATAAATCGGTGCAAGTGCGAAATAGCACCTGAATTTGAAAAAGAAACCCAACACGAATGAGTATACCGAGGGATACTGAAATTGTTATATCTAGTTACAAATTCAAACAAATACATTTTATTAAGGACATTCATTTAATGGTGGGAACAGGAGTTGTCTACAGATCATTATCAATAATGCGAAATCCTGCAAAACCAAGATGAACGTATCTGTACTCTCATGACCCATTTAGGAAAGGAAATTTTTCGCCTAAGCTTTGCTCACTCGGCAGTGCTTTATGTGAAACTTCGAAGATGTTCAGTTTGTCATTGGCTTGGAAAAGCAATGTGTCCTCTACCCAGAAAAACCGTATTACCTTAGTTGAGGATCTACTAGGGCCAAGACCATTTACTACTGCAGATTTATACACTCAAACAAAACAGTACATTGAACAAATCACCTGAGGTTCGGAAAGGTTGTTTACAGACAACACATGCCTCAGGCAGCTATTTCTACAGCATATCATGCAGTCAAATTGCTCTCGCAATTGCGACGACGATAAACTCCATGTAATACGATAGACATTAGACAAAATTGTCTGCAAAGAACACGACCACAGATACAGAGGTTTCACTTGGAGATGACAGACGTAACCAAACGTATCAGTATGAAAAATGTGCAAGCAGAGCTACAGAGAAAAGAGTAGTTACCAAGTCTCCTGCCAAGGTTTGGGAATAAGTGGATTGGAAACGAAATAATATGATTCAGACACTGCGAATCACAACGAAGAAACTAGGACCTATGGTAGGGCATACGAGTGTGTTAATTGTTGCATACCAGAATGTCTGCCATCCAAAGCACATGCACAAACTTTAAACTACTACTGCAAAGTGTTCATTAGTTGTCAATTTCATGCCCATCTTAATCTACGGCAACAACCCAGAATACACCTTCTAAAAATTTCCCAGAATGCACTTTCTAAGAGTATCTATTCAGAAAATCTTGTCCATTTATACACCGCTTGAAATAAGATGTTGGCCACAAGTTACGATATACTTTACTAAGTTATCTTAAATTTAAATGTCAGATGTAACGACAAACTAAAAGTAAATCATTACGGTTTTATTGACTGATGTGAAGGGGTAGAGTTGACAGTTGTCATCAAATTCAGTTCAACAATTAAAGAAAGTTGCTATGGTATCTACCATCACCAGGTTACTCCAGCAAGAAGTACAGACAAACCCGTTTGGTTTATTGTAAATATAAATGCATTGAAGCATGAGCCTAACACCAACATGAAATAATTGCAGGACATGAAAAGCATTCGCCCGGTATACGCATTGCCCAGTTTCCAGTATTAGCATCTCTGTGGCAAAAATGCCATCATCATGTCCAAGGATGGGCATGGGAATATAAACAATTGACTTTGATTGTATTATGCATGATCTCAGGCGTCGGAGGAACTCTCAACCGACTGCTTTAATGCAAGTGCTACCTCCATTTCTTCCTTTTCCGCCAATTGCTGTAATCGTTTCTGTCTTTCGCGTTCTACTTTTTCACTATCTCGCCTTGCCCATTCCATTTGCAAATCTTCTGTCGAATTCAGATCGATCTACGCATAATCCACATGAAAACGTAAGAAATCAATCAATGACTTTAATATACCAGCAAGTTATCTAGTCTACCTTTATAAGCTCAATATAATCTATACTGCAAGGCGGTCCGTTTGGACACTTGTACATTGTCTGTGTTTGAAGGTGTAAATGTGTGTATAGTGTTAGTTTGTTTGTATGCCTAAGTGTATGTTTGCATGTGCAATTGTAAAAGCTTCTGTGTCCAAGTGTGTTTTTGTATGTTTCTATGTGCTTATGTGTGTGTGTGCGTGTGTGTTTGTATGCTCGAGTGCTCACGTGCGAGCGTGTGTGTGTACACGTCAGAGCCACCTCCTCTATCAAAATAAAAAAATAAGCACATAGTTACTTTCTTAAATTAGCAACTTCATACTCTGCATGACATTATTTACCTTATCAGTTGAATTTGTATTTTCAAAGGCCGCTGTCCATGGGTCTTCACTTGAAGTCCCTGTATCTCCAGACGCAAAAGGATCGGATTTCATGGACCCGAACGGATCAGAGGCACCGAAAATGTCACCAAATGGATCCCTAGACGCTCCTTTACTGTCAGTATTGGTGGGCGAGCTTACACCGGATGATGTCGGACTTTCTTTTACGGTCATTGGGGAAGATTCGAATGGATCCACACTAAACGGATCGGGCAATGTAATCTACGGAACATATTAGACGATACGATACAAATAGGGATATTGCACGCCATACGTTACCGGGAATAAACACAGTGCCAAGAATACTACAACAGAGGTCAACAGATACCATGCTGACAACAGCGTAAACAAAAACAAATTGTCTAAGACTCACGTCAACGACCACAAGAACGAAAGTCAACTTTATCGGCAGACATGAAAAGTTGAAGAAACACTTGTATCAGCATGCTTATCAACTTCCCTACCGGGCAATACACAAAATGGAAAATTGCATCATACAAGTCTTCCTGCAACTCCTAGTGTCAGTCTACACTATGATTTTTAGAGAAACCAACCTTTGTGGGTGCCGATGAGTCGAACGCATCACTTCCAAAGGGATCCAAAGCACCAAAAGGGTCTGCCACTGAGTCAGTGGCTCGTGTAGCTAAAGACAAAAGAAAAAGATTACAGAGATCAAAACATCAAATAAGCCTAATAATAATCTAGGCTTCATAAAAATTTCTTGCATACAAAGTTGGAGTTTACAATGTTAAAATAACATTGCCCTCTTAATAGGTTGACATTAAGAGGTCGCTTTAAAAAACAAACGCTCATTATCCACCCTGAAAGCTGTGGCTATTACGCGACAGATACCGTACATGCTTGATTTAGCGCCCACCATCGAATAACAGTCCCTCTCAAACAGGCATCTAGCCGCCTAACATTTTAATAAGGACCCTCTCAGATAAGCGCCTACGGGCAGTAACTCGAATATAAATGAAGACTTACGGTTGGCCCTTATTTGATGTATCAGTGAAAGAGACGGGTTATTACTCAAAACAGACTTTCTTCTTGAAATTATCATCTGTTTATCAATCATCTCTTGCTATTTTAACAAAGGAAACAGTTGTCAAATAGAAAGTAAAACCGCGTTTTTTAAATAAGCGCCCCTCTCGAATTGGAGCCTATCCTCAAACATGGATTCTTTAATAAGCGCCCAAGGCGCTAAGTCGAACATTTACGGTATGTGGCATAATGAGCGCTTGCCGTTTTTACGCTAGAGTAAAATCCTGAATTTTGTAGTTGGTAAGGGTTAATTGTAACATTTCTCTGACTGCATCAACAGCATGCATGGGAGGAGCCGCAAACTCAGTGGCGTAGATGCTCACAGACTGTGACGTAAATGTGTGGCATAGGGAATTGACAGATTCCAGTTTGGCTGTAAGGATTGGACCTGGTTCGTCATTTTGTTATCGGAGGTTCGTTTCCTGTTTTTACCAGTTTTCCACTACACCGCCGATTTTAACTCCTTTCTGCTGATCACCAGACAGAAGGCAAGCCTGTTTTTCTCTCACACAAAAGACATGACAGGCAGTGACTGCACATTTTCGTGCTTTCTACATTCTCATCTCACTCCACGGCTTACAAAGTTCAAACAAAGCTCCTGACTACTTAACAGGCCTTTCCACCTACTAGTCAAATTTTGACTCCAAATGGAAAAAAACATTAAAAACAAAAGGATAACAAACTATCACTCCACTGCTTTCATTTTGTTCTTCTTCTTCTCTCATCTGACCCGCTGTGGGATAGCCTCCACATACGTTACAACTCCTCACGATTTTGTGCCACTTGCATCCATTTACTTCCCGCCTTTTGCTCGATATCATCTCTCCATCTACGCTTTGGTCTTCCTTTCGTTCTCCTTCGGTCCCACGGCATCCATTCTGTTGTTTTCCTGGACCATATGTTGATGTCCATTCGGGCGACATGTCCTGCCCACTGCCATTTCGTTTTTTCCTCTTGCCAGACTATATCTTCCACCTACGTCTGTGCTCTTGTATTTTCATTTTTGATTTTATCTTTTATCGTGATTCTAAGCATTGCTCTTTCCATGCTAAGTTGGGCACACTTAAGTATCTTCTGATCTTTTAAGAAGGAGCTGTACTGACCAAATCGTTGCCAGCCTGCTGTTATTTTTTGGTCGATTTCTCTAGCCATCTCATTTCCTGGTGTTAGCAATCTTCCCAAGTATTTGTATTCCTCGGTCTATTCCAGCCGTTCGCCATCTGTAGATATTCCATTCCTTCTCTTTCTTCGCGCCATTTCATTGCACATGATCTTTGTCTTTCTTTTATTCATCCTCATGCCATCTTTCTTTCCCTCTTTATTCAATTCACTTAGGAGTCTTCCTAGTTGTTCTTCAGATTCTGTAAACAAGATGATGTCATCTGCAAATCTCAAATTGTTAAGACATTCTCCATTGATGTTGATGCCAACCTCATATTCTATCCTACTGAATATGTCTTCTAATGCTGCTGTGAACATCACTGGTGATAGTGTGCCACCTTGTCTCACTCCCTTCATGATGCAGATCTTTCTGCTCACTGTATCAGTTCTTACTTGTGCTGTGCCACCATCATATGTTTCTTTCAAGATGGTGATGTAGTTGCCTTTGACCCCATGCTGTTCTAGTGCCTTGAAAACTGCCTTGTGTTGGATGAAGTCGAAGACCTTCCCATAGTCCACAAATGCCATATAAATCGGTATATTATATTCGTTTATTTTCTCTAGTATTTGTACCACTGAATGCAGATGGTCTATGGTGGACTGATCTTTACTCTATGCAGTTTGTTCTGGTGGTTGCTGCTCATTTAGGGTTCTGTTTAGTCGGTTTTTCAAGATTTTCATGAAAAGTTTGTACACCTGGGACAGTAAACTGATGGGTCTATAGTTTGCTAGGTCTTTCTTATCTACCTTCATAAAAATTAGCATAATAATGGCGTTTTTCCACTCCTTTGGTATCTGCTCTTCTGTCAACACTTGAATAACAACATTGTTCAATAATTATTTCAGTTTGTCCGCAACGATTTTTCCTCCAGCTATCAGCATTTCCATTGCAAATTGATCTTCTCCTGGCGCCTTGTTGTTCTTCATATTTTTCATTGCCTTTTCAATGTCAATCTATGATTGTTGGTGCTTTCTCTGATACTACTTTTATGAAGTTTTGAGCCGCATCTTAGTACAGGCTCTCATAGAACTCTGCACACCTCTAGATAATCCTCTCTCTGTTGGTGGTAATAGTTCCGTCTTCTTCTTTCAGTGCTTGCGACCTTGATTGCTATTTGCTTTTTTGAGTCCTTTTCTACTTTCTATCGCTGCCTTCACTTTTCATTGTATTGCGTTCCCTGAGGTCTGCTCTCATTTTCTTTTTGATGGTCTTACACAATTTAGAGTACTCTACTTTTTCTCGGGTGTTTAAATCTCTGCTTAACATCTTCTTTCTTTCTTTCTTTCTTTCTTTCTTTCTTTCTTTCTTTCGTTCTTTCTTTCTTTCTTTCTTTCTTTCCTTCTTTCTTTCTTTCTTTCTTTCTTTCCTTCTTTCTTTCTTTCTTTCTTTCTTTCAGAAGCTCCTTGGTTTCGGGTTTCAGTTTCATATGTGATTTTCATTTTGCTCACACCTTGGCATTCCATTTTGTCCTGCATGATTTACTATACCTGACTGCTGAGTTGATCACGTTCAACTTTCATTTTTAGCAGACATACAATCGTCCACATTAACTTATACTGAACTTTTTGGAGTGTGGAGTTAGCGTTGCCCATGTTTTATGCTCAAGTTTTAAATGCCAATGTTTAGGAACATGTTCTAAATCAAGATTTAAAACTCTTTGCCAGGAATCATCATGTCTATTTTCAGCCCTACTTCCTGTGCCTACTAAACTGCCTTTCGTTTACTTTCTTTTCTCAACCCGATTGCACTGTCACTTAGACAACATGTACTATATGCTGGGGAAATCTTGCCTTAAAACACATAGGGAGGAAGGAACGGCAAAGACATGAAAAACGTTTCTTCCAGACAATAATCCGTTCACCTTCACGCTATCAAATAACCCAGTTAAAAATTAATTCCAAGTCCTTGAACTCAAAGAACATAGATACTGAGCCAAAAACACGTCAGACAAGATAATCAAAAGGCCCACTAAGCTCCAAATTAAATTTCATATGCGACATGTCGAGGGTTACTCAAGTGAGAGTATATTCTACAGAGGGGTACTCAGCTAAGAAGGGGGCTCCGCAAGACGTAGCGTTCTTATCTGGTCGTAGTTAGGCAGCTACCATACTGACCCGGGGTAGTGTCCAGTAGGGGAGGGCAAGACAGCAACTGAGATGGAGCGCATTCAACAGCTGGAAGGAGTTTCTAAACAAAGTAACTTGCCCTTCAATAGGGGTGAGAGGCTAGCTCATCCAACAAAGGACACCAAACAATTCTAAGTCCAACACTGGTAACACATGTATGTCACAAAGTGGGGACACATGGGGACCAAACTCAAACCTCACACATATCATTTGGCCCTCAAAGGGCCCAAAATAATTAACTAAATAGACCTGAACAGCAGTATATTGACGCATCTTTTCACACGGCCTATAGGACAAGCATGGCAACTGGTCACTAAATGAAGTACGAAAGTTTCTTTTACTCTCGTTTTCGACGAAACCCGTCCAGTTTTCCATCAATACGATCTCTGTCATGTGCTACAACGACGATTCCTCTTTAAGCGGGCAGTAAAACTATAGCTTGTCTACCTTATTAGATACTTTTTGTAGCATACTCATTACTGAGTGTAGCTGATTCTCATGCCAGGGTTACTAGGAAGTGAGCTCTTGATAAGAGTGGGCTCCCGTTACCTTCTCTCTTCGATGGTATTTTTGTTTGTGGCGACGCGGAATCAAACTCGCAACCTCTGGCTTGCAAAATCGTAGTCTTAACCACTGTACGCAAGCCTAATCAAACTGCACTGTTCGAAACTCATATCACTACACACTGCAATATCTCTAGCAATGTAGGAGCATGAGGGTTTGGAAGTTCCGAACTCGTGAGAATACTATTGTTTACTTTTATCGAAAATTCTAACCTTGTGGTCATGAAGTGTTATATAAACAGTCCACCTGTTCGTAATTTTGATCGTTTCTTCGAAATTTCGCCTTTGAGTGCAAATTTTTTCTCAACATTTACTAGTAATTGTTATTAAGAGGATGGATGGTTTTTCTCGATCACACAATTTTTGCACATACAAGAAACATGTTGAAACAAAAAACTGAGTAAACTGAGTACTACAACTCAAAGGCAAGACAATCAGTATGTTTTACGAGATGATTAAGTATACCTTGCGTGTTGGCTGATGAACTTGATACAGTGGAACTTGAGACTGGATTGAAAGGATCGGATCGAAATGGATCATCATCCTGCTGAAAAGTAAACAACAATCTGGATCATCATCGTATTCCAAAATAAGGAATCACAAGGCAAGGATCACAAGTTATGCCATTAACAAGACAAACATTTATCTGTATGCATACAAGGGCTCCACTAATTCTTATGAATTAAATGTGTTGCTAACCACGAGTGTAGCACCATATGTCATAATAACTGTCAACCCACACCATGTACCTTTTTCATCTGATATTTACAAGTAGTGTACATTTGATATTCTACAGATGTTTGGCACAGACAGAGAACATTGTAGATTAATTGTCATTTCTATCCGTGTATCATTTACAATCAATGAACAAACAACTCCCTCTTACCTGTGATTTGTCGTCTTCAGAATGAAATGGATCTTTTCCCTACAAAAACGGGAACAGTGTACACTCTGCATGGGTAATTAAGTAAAAATATTACTCCTACTCTCATGATTCATATAAATTTAAGTTAGTACTCTCTACAGGAAACAACAACTCAAAATACATATTGGAATCTTTAAAGCATGGGTTTAATATAATAATATTTTCTAGTTATTTCAACTGTCTGTAATCTCAAAAGGAACACTATATTTCTGGTCTTCGTAAAGCATAGTAAATTTTTATCAAGATATTTAAAATGCTTTCGAGCTTTTTCCCCTCCGTTCCGACACTCAGCACTTCATATATAAATTCTAACACTGACTATCCAGACATTCATGTTGAAACTAAGCAATGAGTGATTTACTTTCCTAAAGGAATTCGAAATAAATGGAGAGATGGCCATTAGAAGATACCCTCGATATCTACATTAACTAGGTGTTTTTAGTATCTACGAACTCTCGTATTATCTTTACATTCACTATAACATAATTTTCAAATGATTGAGGTGGTAACCTTTTAAGACAAACTTTTGCATAGTGCATAACAGAAACTAAGGAACATCCTATAAAAGCCACAATGATTTCAAGCTCTTAACCGTTTGCTACTTTGACACAAATTTAGTCAAAGGTAAGTACAAAGCTTTCTACTGGTACACACTGTTTCACGTAATATACACATATATACATTATTTGGTCTCACAATGACCATATAGATTCATCACAATACGGACAAAGCGGAATTTGCAGTTTAAAATAGGATCGACCAATTAGAAACAAACGGACCAACGATTAAGGTCAGGGAAACAAACAGGAAATGAGCAAAGCTTTGTAGATGCGATTTTTACTTTGTAGATGTACCTCGAAAGGATAGCCTCCAAATGGATCATCTGAAAAAGCAGCTTGGTTGAAAGGATTAGACGCAAATGGGTCATCACTACTGAAAGGATCTGCTTGCTCTAAATAAGAAAGACAACGAAATTCAATCTTAGAACATTTTTATTCTTGAAAATAAAGTATATGAACCCATCGTGATATCCTGCTAAGGAATAAACAAAACTCTTTTTGTTTCCCAAGTATACCAAATTTTTATCTGCTTTTTTAATTTAAAAAAATGATCCTCAGAAACACCCTCTAACTGACATCAACAGTGCACGCGAGATGTGTCCATTATTAAAACATGAGTTGATTCATCTTAAATACGCGAAATGAATTAATCTTCAACACGTTATAAGTATATAGAGAGTACTTGAAAAAGTCTGTACTTCCCTATAATTCCAAAGACATAACAATTAGCCATCCCCGAGGTCCAAATGTGCTGAAGAATATAAGAACCAAATAGAAGACTAGTAATTTACACTAAAGGGCTATCTCTCAAAGACACTGTGGTGTAAACGTAGAGAATCAGAGCTCACTTAAATGTGCTTTTATCTGGTTCCATCTTTTTTGCAAGTCTTGTGATACATTACTGCGCCTGTTTTAGTGTCCGTATATTAAATGCCAATTATATTAAATTCCAATTATATCAAATTCCAATAATATCAAATTCCAATAATATTAAAAACCAATAATATTAAATTCCAACTATATCAAATTCCAATAATATTAAATTATAATTATATTAAATTCCAATTACATTAAATTCCAATTATATTAAATTCCAATTATATTAAATTCCAATTACATAAAATTCCAATTATATTAAATACCAATTATATCAAATTCCAATTATATCAAATTCCAATTATATA
>JANTCA010000559.1:0-12603 GCA_024741275.1 Chironex yamaguchii
CATTTTACTTCTCATATGCAGCACCCAAGCATTTTACTTCTCATATGCAGCACCCAAGCATTTTACTCCTCATAAGTAGCGCCCTACCCTACAAAGAAACACCATTCTTTACCCACACAAGTATGCAGTAAAGGAAGGCGCGCCCCCTATCAGAAGTAAAAGATTAATGGATAGCAGCACTCAATCCTCTAATCCTCATAACTCAATCCTCCAGGCAGAACGTAGCTCTCGCAGGGCAACCATTAAATAAAGCACACCTAGTTTCAACTGGTGATTGTAAATTTTAGATCCAGTCTCCCTTGACTTGAATCTACGTCGGACGTGAACTTCATGCAACAGTCACAAGCTCCACTAGTCAACAGGTTATTGAAATACGCAATTTCTCTGTTCCTTGCTTCCACCTTCACGTCCCAGTGACGTAGAATGACAATGCGATCAGCTAGCACATTGTTGAATAGCAAGAACTATTTTTCAATTAAACACTTAGTAGTTGTCGTCTACTAAACACTGCTGTGTTCAAAAGCTCAAATCCTGCTTTACAAACATTGTTTTTGTTGCTAGCAATCGCTCCATCCATCTTCCTGTTTCATTCACCGTCAAATACCATCTCTTTAAAATAGCATCAGTCGGATACACACAGCACATACTCTGTCAACAGAACAAAAATATCACGACGGGGACCACAATGATCATCACTCAATCATAACAAGAGACTATTTTTAACTTTCCAATCTTTGACACAGCTTGCTAGCTAAAAATATCAACACAAGACAAATCACCAAGTAAATACTGATGAAACAAACCAATCTGTTCCTTATTGACAAAGTGGTGACAACTGGATGCAAACGCTGGCGCCCTGAACTCAATAGCATGCTTGGCTACAGATTACTACCCAAAGCGGATTCTCAAATGTTCCTCTCATCCCAACAGCACTAATCCACTCGACTCACACCCTGTTTAAAAGTCGGCTGCTCCGTCAACGTGATGGAGTAAATGAAACGTTATCGGCCGTTTAAATGTGCCTACTTTTGAATAAAAATTGTAGAAAATTTTCTCCGTTACGTTAGACTCCAATCTCGATACCGAGCTCAACAATCGATATGAAGAACACTACCTAAGAATAAGAGACGTGGTCTGTGAGCTCTGCTCGCCCTGGGCTAATAGGATAAAGATTACTTCGCAGTTTAACGTAATTGTTTGACTTGACGGCGTTGTATGCTTTTCAAAAACCCAATGGATAAACTTATCTAAAAACATGGCTACCACAAATGGCGCCAATATTGTAAAACAACTCGTGGAGCCACAGCCACCAGACCATAACCTCTGGCGTTGATAAAAAGAAATGGAGATTAAAATTTTCTACTTTGAGGGATCGTCAAGGGGTAAGCTACATCAAGGTGGGGCTTTCTGTGGTGATTTTCTAGGGGTGCGTTAACAAATTTCTGCGGTACACTGTAACAAACCTACAACAATAACAATGTTATAATCAACAACAACCCGGTCATCAACAAAAACAACATCGTCAGCTACAACAACAACATCAACAACGTCGTCAGCTACAACAACAACATGGTCATCTACAACCACCTCATAATTAACGTCACTATCAACAATCTCGTCAATACAACTACGTCGTCATCAACAACAACAACGTCAACAACATTAACTAAATCAATCACAAAAGCAACAACATCAACAACAACATTAACTAAATCAATCACAAAAGCAACAACATCAACAACAACAACAACAACATTAACTAAATCAATCACAAAAGCAACATCATCAACAACAACAACAACATTAACAACAACAGCAACAACATTAACAACAACATTAACAACAACAACAACATTAACAACAACAACATTAGCAACAACAACATCAACAACAACAACAACAGCAACAACAACATCAACAACAACAACATCAACAGCAACAACAACGTTGCAACAACAACAACGTTGCAACAACAACAACGTTGCAACAACAACAACATTAACAACAACAACATTAACAACAACAACAACATTAACAACAACAACAACATTAACAACGTTAGCAACAACAATTACATCTACAGAACATGACAATGATGTCACTAACTGCTGTAGCAATCATAACAAAAACGAAGCTAAAGAGAGAAAACGGGAAATCAACAAAAACTACAGGTCAGCCAGTGTCACGTGCAACGAAAACACGAACTGGTTGGCCGCAGCTGAACATGACGTCAGAGTTCTTCTTAAACCGACTTCCAAATCACCCATGTAAAACTGCCTGCTGCAGGCAACAGCTTTCTGCCATATCTAAGCCACAGAAAGATATTTCACCCAGTTTGAGGGACAACATCCGCTCTCATCTACAAATATGCAATTGGCTTTAGACCACTAGTAAACACACATGTGGAATTGTCAATTCTTCACATTCCACCGGGTAACCACAACAAGTACTTCGATGTCATGAAAAACTAACCTCGTTGTGAGAAACGGGGGATAAAACAATCAGATAACCCTAAAACTTGCCAAGTCCGTGCGGATTGATTTTTAATAATAACTGACGACTGCGCCAAAAATACTGCCCTTGTTCACATAAAGAAGGTGATATTTAAAAAAACCACAATAAACAAAGCTAACTCTCCACTATATTTTGCCATTTTAAAGTAAACAATGAGCTATTGAAAACGCCCTATCACTAAACTGCACTTATCGGGTTTCGAATGTAATGTTTGTAACTTTCAAATAACTTAGGAGAGGAAAACGAACCACCTGCGAATTTCGACCTGCGAGGCCATAGTAGTGTGAGACCCAAAGTGTTTCTTTATGCTTCTCAAGAAAACCTTAGTGACCGTTAAAAGCACCTGATCAGAACGAATAAACATACATGATTATCGTGGCTAAGCAGGCATCAAGTTTCGAACATGCGCTTTCTTAGGCACAGTTAGATGTCACGTTTCAGTCGAGCTAAATTCAATTATCCAAAATCTAACAGTACCTCAACATTTTGTGTCGCATTTCAACCACATTCAGGGGTTGGTTTTGGAGCGCAAACATATTGCACATGCCACTGCTTAGTATGACATTAGCAAATTAGGGGACCAAGTACTAAATGAGTCGAATTTGACTCCACATAAATCCACTGTCTAAGGCCAAGTCACTCTTGTGTTAGATAATCGAACAATATCATAAAAGCGAGTCAAGTTAAACACGAGTTGGATTTCGAGGATAACTTCATTTTGGATTTCATTATAACTGAATTTTACACAACAGAAATTTGACACAAGGGCGACGTCTAAAGTGGACCTAACAGAGCATCATAAACTCGAATCACAAACATGTTTGACAGTTAGAGTTGGGTGATCAATTTGTCGTCGATTTTGTTATACCATTGAATTTAACACGACGGAAATTTGACACAAGAGCGACGTCTAAACTGTACCTCACTCAAATGCATCATATTACATTACCTTCATCTTCGCGTCTTAATCCTTACAAATAAGCTCAAAACCTTACGATTATCTTATATCATTTTTGATTGGCTAAAAGAACAAAGCCCTGTTTAAATTCGACACCACTACCCATAAAGAATAACGAACTTGTCATAATCGCGGCATTACAGTAATTCTGACTAGGGCCTAGTAGGACGAAAATGCGCCGATGGGTCCAATATACAATATTATTTATACAAAAGTAAAAACCATTTAAACCCCTTATATTTTCGAAAAAGGGGTCGTTAGCAGTTACTTCTCGAAGGAGGGTCCCTAAATAAAACAGCGTCAGTCCCACCTCAGCACCCCGGATAAACCCCTACTGCATATGACGTGAAAACCCGGCGAGAAAAACGTGGGCTTTTTTCTGCGCAAAATTAGACTACGATAACAAGTCATTAAATTTGTAGTCAAGTTAAGACTATGACCAAGACTATCTCAAATACTTTAGACTGTCTTCACATCAGCTGTTAGAATTAAGAAAACAATTATTTCTCAACAACTAGACCATCGATTGTACAATTAAGCACCAAACACCCGCCAATCAACTGCGCATCACATGAAATACAGTAAACAAGAAATTCTTACGGCCCATCAACAGGGTACTTGTATAATGATCTTGTTACGTGACTATCAAAAGGAAAAAGGGCAGAACAGAGAGTAGCGCTGATAAGGTTCGTGGGAGCTTTGTGTATCCACTCTTAATAGAAGGTCTTAGCAAAGATAAACCGCTCCCAGGCACCCCCGCGGCTCCAATCGCCATGAAAAAGGTCATTTTAAAGTTGTATAACTTTCCGACCAACATATTCCAGGAGCCTAAGGTGATATATAAAAAGCCTGCTTGTGGATTCATAATTCTTCAGTGAAATAGCACTATTTCTATCAGATCAATTTGTCCCGGGGATCATCTATCACTGACTGAATTTAGTTGAAGGGTTTAACACGTTCGTAGGAAAGTGACAATTCTAACTAAAGAATATATATCACAGGAAGAAAGGTAGGTAAAGAAAGGTAGGTGAGCAGAAAATGAAAGTATGGTATGAAGTCGGTGGGAAGATGAGTGGTAAAGGATAATAAGAAAAGGGGAGACAGGATTGTAGATGGGGGAACAAAGACAGTGTTTATGTGAACGCAGATGGGTGGATGGGAATTACAAGGATTATAAGGGCGCCGGAGGAAACGATGTCAGCGAGAGAGAAGGGGACGTAACAATGTAGATGGAGTTAAAAGGAGAGGATGGGGCGATTAGGCAGATGTTTATACCGGGAGGTGAGGGAGCAAGGCAGAAAAGAGAGGATTATGTCATGTCCGCATGCAAACTAAAAGACGCTGACCTGGATAAAGACGAGAAATCGGGTCCTCTGCTTTCAACAACGTAGTACGTGTTGTTGACCTTGAAATGAACAATGTAAACACGATACTGTAAACAGAGACACAAAAAGACTCCTGCTCAAGAGATCGTACAACGCCACGTTTTGCACTTTAACGTAACTACGGTGAAAATACTACAACTGACTTCCGTTCTACACTTCTTTCAGACATGTTTTCTAAAGCCTTCTCTGTCTACCCGTTTGTGAATCGATCATGGCACTCGGGTCGTGGTGTGAATAGAAGTGTCCGGAGGTTACAGCAATTGTTCGTGGCTTCAAAGCTTTGCAAAGGGGGTAAGCAGTGCTAACAAAAGGAGGGAAAAGAGAGAGGGGAAGAGAGGGGAAAAGAGATAGGGAAAAAGAGAGAGGGGAAAAGAGAGAGGGGAAGAGAGGGGAAGAGAGGGGAAAAGAGAGAGGGGAAAAGAGAGAGAGGAAAAGAGAGGGGGGAAAAGAGAGGGGGGAAAAGAGAGGGAGGAAAAGAGAGGGAGGAAAAGAGAGGGAGGAAAAGAGAGAGGGGAAAAGAGAGGGGGAAAAAGAGAGAGGCACAGGGACGGCACAGAGAGGGGTAATGAGAGGGGCAATGAGAGGGGCAATGAGAGGGGCAATGAGAGGGGCAATGAGAGGGGCAATGAGAGGGGCAATGAGAAAGGGCCACAAAAGGTTGCCATTAGAAAGAATGTATGAGAGGGGCAATGAGAAAGGGCCACAAAAGGTTGCCATTAGAAAGAATGTAGATATGAAGGCGAGTGTGTGAAAAGCTAGGGAGAGGAGAGGTAGCGAGCAAGAGGAGGTAGCGACCGAGGGGAGGTAGCGATCGAGGGGAGGTAATGAGCGGGGGAAAGTGACGAGCGAGGGAAGGTGACGAGCGAGGGAAGGTGACGAGCGGGGGAAGGTAACGAGCGGGGGAAGGTGACGAGCGAGGGAAGGTGACGAGCGGGGGAAGGTGACGAACGAGGGAAGGTGACGAACGAGGGAAGGTGACGAACGAGGGAAGGTGACGAGCGAGGGAAGGTGACGAGCGAGGGAAGGTGACGAGCGAGGGAAGGTGACGAACGAGGGAAGGTGACGAGCGAGGGAACGTGACAAGCGAGGGAACGTAGCGAGCGAGGGAACGTAGCGAGTGGGTCAAGGTTGGGGAAAAGTTAATATTTATACCCTCCACAATTACAAGTTTAATTCGGGATTTTTGCAGCCTACTTTGTACAAACATTTTCACTTACTGGGTCGATAATTTTCCCTGAATGTTGAAACGTTTGAGAAACAAACCAATACCGGTTGTGCACTCGACGATGAGGCAGCCAGATCAGCAGCTGCAACATAAAAACGAGGCATCTTGCTTCCCATAAATGTGACACACGTACACCTTACACGAACTGTACCTACTATGTCATTTTCAGTACAACGTTCAATATTGCCATCATTGAAAACGCGTACAAGTCCGACAACCAATCTATTCATGGTCTAAAAATACTTTCGCCCGCATTCCGACAAATGAGTCTTGTCCATGGAGTTATTAACTTCAGTCAAAACGTGCTTATTTAAATTTGCTAGAAACCTCCTCATGGTTCCCCCAAAATACTGTTTTCATCAAAAACGTGGCTGTGAGTCCCTAATTAGTCTGCTTCACAACGTAAATTATAGGCACTGGTTTATACTGGTACAATTATGCACGGCTTTCTCGCAAGATTGGATCACAAAGCAGGCCTTTTTGGCTTAATTTTTGGCTCTTTAATAACTCTCAAGCTGGTTTTCATCATTAATGTAAGGCTCCTACTACGCCTGACAACGGAACACTCAAGTTTAGTCTTACGTAAAAACAGCCGAGTGATGCATGTAACGAAATGTTCTCTCTCTCACGTAGGAAGCTACTTTGGGCAAAAGTGAAGAGTTTTGTTAACCCCAAGAAGTAAAACGGATCTCAGACCCTACGATAGCTAATAGGCCTTTTCTCTATAATATCCATTATACGAGAGCAGATTCAACCGAAATGATTACTGGGGAAAATTCGAAGCAATAGGCGTAAGGCAAAAGTGTCAAACACCTCTGGTGTCTGACGAATGCCAAACAAAGGCACTTTTAATCAAAGCAAAAAGCTACTTACGACCAAGATGTCCACTTCAGCCTGCTTTCGACACAAAAAACGCAAAGACACTGTATAGTAGCAAAATAAAATACTGAAAAATCACTCACAGCTCCTCGATTTGCTGAGGTCTTGTGTAGTTGAGTAAAGCTGAGGGAATACTGCTCATGTTGCGATCAGAGCAATCAATCCGTGTTCTTGTACATCGACATGACTTAGGACAGTTTCTTTTACTCACGCTAAGCGAAAAACAACAAAAAAATATGAAGATAGTATATCGAAGAAACTCCATATTTGTCTCCTTTATTAAACTGGCAAAGATTTTGCCTCATTAGCGCTAAACATTGCTAAATTTCTCCCATTTCTGATCAAATTCCATCACCCTCAATTCACCGCTTTGCGTTGAAACTTGGTCATAAACTTCATCCCAAGATCAAGTTCCCGAGGTTCCTGCAGAGAGCTAACTGTTCTCTGATTGGTCGAGAAGGCTAATTGCTCGCTAGCTGACGTTGAGAACAGTGCCCAACCATCAAATTCGTTATTTTGGGAAGAATCTGTGACAACATATGTTAACAATCAGAAATAAACTACGTAGTATCTGTTTTCATTTTTGAGTTGGTCGAGAACGGGTGTAGATCGTATCACTGTTTGGTTGATCGGCATTTTCATGATGGCCCACGTGTCTAAACAGAGAAGGAATAAGAAATGCCGCTGTCTTAAAATAAGCAAACTACCATCACTGTTCGTTGTATTGGAATGAAGGTGTCATTTCCGTTGCGTTGTTACTCACGTAGGCATCCTTGTGAGGTTCACCATTGCCATTGTGGACTGACAGATTACAGCAAAAGACGCTGCTTTCTCAGCCTGGGATCCACTAATTATACTCTTACTTCACTAAATGATCCAAGCTGAGTCCCTTCCAGAGGCGTCACTACGTTTTATGAGTTAGCGGGGTGAATGGAAAATTTGCCCCGCAAACCACGAAAAATTGCCGTGCAAAAGTGGCTTTTGTCCTGTAAAAAGAGGCTTTTTTCATAGTTGGAGGTGAGCCACCCCCAAACCCCTCAATTGATGCCCCTGGTCCCCTCATTTCTTTCTCTCAATGTGTCAGTATGGCTGGCCCTTTACCCTTTTATCTGCAGTCAACCATAATTACCAACCATTTTTGCAGTTGGTACTTCATTGTAGTGCTTCATTCCGCCTTATAATGAATACAATCGTTCAAGGATGAACGTGATGATGTCTTTACAAGGGACGGATGTCACTATCAACTACTCCATTAAATGACAGTAAGTAGCCCTGAAGTTTTATTCGGTAACTAAAAGTACAGTCGAGAGGGGGGTAGCCATGGTAGTTACCAGGGAGCGCGGGGCCTCAAGGAACCCGTAAGACATAAGGCATGAAGTTAACCTTGATTTGTTTTGTTGAAAACCATTAGTTTACTATTTTGTGTTAGAAACTTGATTGAATTAGTGAGATTTCGGTCCGCGTTTGCATTCAACAGTTACGTTTTCAACCATACAAGGGGGTGGCTCAAGAATAAAATGGCGGGTTCTAAAACATTTTTCCAAACAGGTCCGTTCAGAGACCAACCCTGGGGTCCAGGCCGTCTGTCCAAGGCCCTGGCAACTAGCTCCCAGTGCCCGTGTATGTACTAGTCTAGTAAAAATTGCTCAGATGTATACATACACGTCATTTAAAACAGGCCCCTGGGTGTATACTCTCATATAATGTTGTTTCACTCTGATTATAGCTCTGAAAATGCGGAATTAGTCTTGCTTTCTGTTTCCACCAATCTTGTTTCGAGTCTCTCTTTTGCTTGGGAAGTCCAATCACTGAGACTTTCTTTATTAGCAAATAAGCTAGCTTGCTTACATTTTGGCACGAGCTCCTTAGCACTCCTAACATTTTGCAGATCGTATGCAACCAATCACACTTTGAGTTCTCTGCTGTTCGAATATGATGCCAAATACAAACCAGATCATCAGCGGAAATTTGCTCATTCTTGGCGCGTTTCATTCTTGTCCATTGTTGCTGTTATTCTGAAGTGTTGATAAATCTCAGCTCCGTGTCCACGGGGCAGTTATTTCCCCTTGACCCCAAAGGGACCGGAACAACAGGAAAAGTCCAATGTCCGCCAGTATCCCTTCTTCTCCACCAGGTCTAGCAGTTTCCGGACCCTCAATCGATGGTCACTGGTGGGGGTGCCCGGCTCCGGATAGTGTGAAGACCATTTACGTCACACCGCGCCCCGACTGCTGTTTATAGCGACGACAACCAGGGAATGTTTGCAAGTCTTCTTTGGAGCTTTCGGGAGGAGTCCACCATTGTTCTTCCTCGTGTGTTGTTTCGTATGCTTTCAGTCGGATAGAGCCTTTACCCGGCGTACGATAATATCTACCACTCCTCGCAATATATACAATGTTTTGCCAACCTTTTCATCTGATAATAACCAGAACAGACATTGCATAACATAACTGACGTGATAGTTATGATTTTAAAAAACAACTAAAGTAATTAATTCGGAGCCACTGCAATCAATCATTCACGATGATGCATTAAAACTGGACATTTGAGCTCCTTTGCCAATTTCTTGTATCATTTCTCCAGCAAGGCTGAAAAATAACACACCTGATCCTAGATATTATTTAATACTTTCACTCTCTTCAAAGTGTCAAATTCGGACAAGATAAAAATAAAGAATGTTAACTGGCCATTGAAGATTATCCTTAATGCCATCTCCTATCACGAGCTCACCCATTATCTACTTTCTAAGTTTTACCAAAAACACCAAGACCCTTCCTGTCCAACGCTCTTTCTGCTCCCATTAACTGCACTTTGATAATCGTGGTCGACTCAAAACACAAGCAGAGATTTCCTTTAAGAATTGAGGTGTTTATGATTTCCTTTTTCATCATGTTTTGGTTGTTACAGCTATTTTAAGCTCGACTTTCACCCACTCTTAAACTCCTTCGCCATTTCCCAAGTTTAGAAAAACTTAACAGTTCCCGGATATCACTCGGCAGTTGCTATATACAGTACTTCCTCTGTCATTATCATTTGTAGAAAAATATTCACGTTTGGCTACAGAGGCTGAAGCCACAAATATTACGTTGCTATGCTCGAAAATTATAACTGGCCTGAGGATAGAATATTGAGGGGACAGGAACATGCAGAGCAGATGAGCAGGCCAGACGAGCACCAGTTCGGGGCTTGGACCGCTAAACAACACAGGCTCATCTGAGTTTCGATATTTTAAGTTGGACGAAATCAAGCTCAAATTTGTCATCGTCAATAACAATATCAAGCTAAAATAAGACTTTAAAATATTTTACAGCCCTTCATGTTTGCAATCTCTTTATTAATGTTAAAAGGGCCCTCGGGACAAGGTTAAAACACGAGAATTAGGCCCCGTTTACACTATGCCGGTATGAAACGATTCCAGTACGAAATGACATCATTTTCACTTTGTACCGTTTTCAGCATCGTTTTCGTTTTATGCCAGATACGATTCCGTTTTGGTGTAAACGGAAGGCTAGAATGACTTCATTTTGTACTGTTTTCAACATAGTTTTCATTTTAGTGTAAACGGAAGGCAACAACGATATCATTTTGTACTGTTTTCAACATAGTTTTCATTTTAGTGTAAACGGAAGGCCACAACGATATCATTTTGTACTGTTTTCAACATCGTATTCGTTTTAGCGTAAACGGAAGGCCACAACGATATCATTTTGTACTGTTTTCACTTCATACCAGCATAGTGTAAACGGGCCTTTTGCGCCAAACAATAGGATAAGGTCAACCAAAAATCCTTACAAGATTCCAGGAGCGTCCAACAAGCGTCTTAATTAAAATTGTCTAGCATTAGCAAATCTTTACGAGAGCCCTTGTCAAGCCCGGGCCCGGGGAAGTTACCCCGCCTACCCCCTGTCGGCAGTGAAGATGATGAACTCAAGTGATCAATCTTTGATTCCCTTCTTGTTCTTGTAGCGTCACTGGCTTTTGACGTCTGTAGCTTTTATTCAAACCAGTCAACATTTACGCCGTGTTATATAGAAATACATGCCCCAGGACACAATATAAACGTGGGAGCATAGTTTAATATACAAGGTCACCATTCAGTGTTCAAAAGACATTACAAGTACTTAAGAGTATGACACAGAGCACCGCCAAAAAGAGAAAGAAAAAAGAAGGAAATGACCACGATCAAAGACGACAAGATATGGTTCAAGGAAACAAAGACGTGATAAAGAATTAGAGGACAAGGAAGAGGAAGCAGAGGAAACAGAAGAAAGATGAGAGGTTACAAAAGAATCAAACAAGGACACAAAGGAAGAATGAAAGGAAACGACAGGAGAATGAGAGGACACGACGGGACCATGAGGGGACACAAGAGGAAGATAACAGAAGAGAAGACACAGGAAAGATGTAATGATACGACTGACAGATGACGGGACAAAGAAGAAAGCGAAGAGGACACGACGAACAGATGGCAGAACACAAACGAAAGGTGCAAGGACACGACTGACAGATGATGGGACACAAGAGGAGAATCAAGCGACACGGCAGGGGATGAGTAGAAAGGACGGGAAAGTCAAAGCCGAAAAGAAAGATGCGTGCGCATGAGGGAAAGATGATGGGATACAAGAGAAGGATACGAGGACACGATAACGAGATAAAAAGACAGGACGGAACCATGAAATTTAAACAAACGCGTCAAAAAGAAAGACGACAGAAAACGGGATAGAATATGAAAATGAGAGAAAACAAGAGAAGGGTAAGAGGGTATGAAGAAGAAGGACGAGCAGAAAAAGAAAAGCTAAAAGAAAAGCTGCGCCTGCACGAAAGAGAAAAACAACATGCTTCAATGGTGAGAAGGCGAGGTATAGGGAAAGAAGGCAAATTTTGAACCAGAGACAGAAGAAATTTAACGAAGAAGTTAGAAGTTACATGTTGCAAACAAATATTTGTCATAAACTCACAACCTTGTCCCCGCTGTATGTCACGGTCTTGATTAGACTTTCGCGAACAAAATTCACCTGTCATATACACGTTCATTCGCTTTTGTCAACTTTTTGGTTACATCAAATGCCATCCTCTAACAAAAGTATAACGGTACATAGTTACACTAAACTCACTCATATCATTCGGCCAGAAAGAGTCAACATTAATTTGTAATAACAAGATATAGGAACATCTTTTTAGTATTACCCGAGAATGGCAGCTGGAATACTTGTAAATCATGCTCTGCTCAGTTACTGATGCTTCAGGAATTCAATTGCTGATAATGCTATTTATACCGGTCTTCACAATGAAAGATGACGGCAATACTTACATTTAAGGAGAAGAAATATCATACAATTACTTATGAGCAGCTCTCCATACAGGGAATTCAAGACTAGCCTATCAATGTCTGTAAGGGCGGCGGACACATCAATTTACAACATCAAAACATTCTCTGTACCATCTAACCCTGTACCATCCCCAACAACACCATACAATACATACAATACAATACCATACCGTACGGTACCGCACCGTACCGTACTTTACTGTACTATACTATACTATACTATACTATACTATGCTATACTATACTATACTATACTATACTATACTATACCATACCATACCATACCATACCATACAATACCATACTATACTAT
>JANTCA010000560.1:2472-12601 GCA_024741275.1 Chironex yamaguchii
CATCACTTTGTTTTAGGTGTGATATTTTTTCCATTGCCACTCCATTATGTACTCTATTGGCATCACTTTGTTTTGGCTATGATATTTGGCCCCTTGCTACTCCATAATGTACTCTATTGGCATCACTTTGTTTTAGGTATGATATTTTTTGCATTGCCACTCCATTATGTACTCTATTGGCATCACTTTCTTTTGGCTATGATATTTTGTTCCTTGCGGCTTCATTGTTTACTTTATTGCATCACGTTCTTGTGGCTTTTCTTTTGTTTCTTTGTTACTCCACTGCTCACTCCCTTATTTACGCATTTTTTTAGCTCTATAATATGATTTTTGCTTTGGTCCCCGAATGTTTACTTCCTTGTCTTTCTTTTCAATAGCTGCATTATTTTTTTTTTCGTTTCTGAAAGCGTCCTTTGAGATATAGGACTATTTGATTCTCGATCTACAACAATGTGTCGTCCTTGTTTGCTTAGATATTATTCATGAGAAAGCTTGAGTAATGAAATTTATTTTCCATTAGACTTTAAAGAAAGAATACGATGCCTTGAAATTTGAAAATGACGAAAATCATACTGCAAAGGTCACCTTTGAGGAAGAGAAGGACCATTTGACGTCACAGAATGAGGCAAGATTAAGCAACATTACCAAAAGTAGTACCGTACTTAAATTGTGTTCTTAACGTCTATTGCTTATTTCTTTTATGAAATACATTGCTAAATTGTCTCTGAACCCGTAATGCTTGGCAGCACCTGTATGATATTTGTCAATATTTAAATGTTGAGAATAATGGTCTTCAGTGTCCTTCAGGGCCATTGCTGCTAGGGTATGTGTTTGTGTGGGTGTGCGGGATCCCCACCGATCCTGCTCGGTAGTATTATTAAATGCGAAATGATTGGCAGCCAACTGTTGTAGCAATCTTTTATCGAGCGTTTGCCAGTTGACAAATTTACCGTTAAAAGGGACATTTGCTGCAAGCAGGTTGACGTTTACCGTTAGTAGCTATTGGCAAACATTACGAACTGTTTGCCAGCCGACTGCGTTGTGTACTGGCCGAGGGCTAATCATAAGTGACAACTTGCAGCAAGCAAATTGCTGTACACGAACTGCCGGGAAACTCTGAAATTCTGTGGAGTGGCTGCCAGGTTAAGTGACTTTTCTCAAGTGAAGTCCTGAATACGGAAAGCATTTGTGTCATGAATGATTAACAGACTGTCCAAGTATCAGAAGAGAATTCTAAAAGATCTTTTTAATTTTTGTTGCTCACAGCTTTGCTCATTGCTCCCGTGACAGCAGCGAGCAGGGAGAACTCGTAATCTTGTAAACGGAGGACTCAGAAGGATGATGTTGCTAGCGACACGTGAATCATTTTAGACGAATGTCACTTTTAATTGAAGGAAGGTCATTTCTAAAAATAGGAGTGATAACCTTGGAAAGTTAGGATAACACTTTAAGTACAGATAAATACGAACTGTTGTTTGGCCGTGTTGAACTTTAACAGTTTGAACTTATTTTTTATTGGAAGGATTTTTGAACGCGATTGGCGATTTCCTAAGTAAGCACATTTTGTCTCGACTGATCTCGGTCTGTCTTCGATCATCCATATCTTTATTGCGCAAATAAAGTAAAAAGATATTTATAAAAGCATAAACATTCTTCGCATAAATGGTTTTAGTTGAACACATAACACAAGTACATTGTACAATTGAAATCTTGAATTTCCCTTAAAGTGATCTACAGCTATCTTTGTTAGGCAGAGTGCTGTAATTCAGTTAATTAAGCCTTTGACTGTAGATTATACCGTCACTCTAAGTATCTAATACTGACATCCAATCCACCTCCCCCATAAAAGGTTCCTAACCACTGCCTCGAGCCTTTTAAGTTGATAATCCAGTGTCTTCAGTGTATCAGCTGGTCAATGTATCAGGTGGATGCGGTCAATTAAACTTTGAAATAACTTACTGTCTGCACTTTAGTTGCCAGTTTTTTTTATGAGTGAGGTAAAACGTATCCATTTGGTACGTTTTGTAGACTCTCCAAACTATACACTGCTTATACCTGAGATATTTCAAGTATAAGTTAATTTAGTTTTAGATCAGAACGTAAACAAGTGGTAGGGTATTTTTTTCTTACAAAGTCATTAAACTTTTTAAGGAAAAAAATGCCATAGATGTCATAGAACATAGATGTCATGTTATTAGTGTTAGCAATAATGTACTTCATGAAAAATGGTAATGGGAAAGGGAACAAAGATATCCTAGAAACTGAGATTAGGAAGCAGCTTAGTATACAAATGAAAGAAGCAATTTAACCATCAGAACTGTTTTGACTCGCGTGGAAGTTTGCTTTCAGGTTAATTTACTTATCCTATGGGGCTCTAAAACAAATGATAAGACCAGCTTATGTTGCTTTTGTAAAAGTTAAATGAGATTATGGCAACAGAATCAGCATGTATTTTTGCCAATTCCTGCGGGCTGTGGATAACAGTTGTCAGAGTGAAAGTAGGCAGTATCGAGGCGGTAACTCGTCAACGTTGCCCCCACTTGAGGTGGGATTTAATCCGAAAGATAACTATGAGTATCAACGACTGCATGAAGCTCGCATAGGTTATTCCAATGTATTATAGCAATTGAAAGTATATGTACCAGTATTTGAACTATTGTCTAATTCCCACCTTCAGGTCCTTGGCATATTGTATGGATTTTCGTGACTTTCTAAATCAAAATGTTAACTTGTTCTCACATGGTCACACTCAGTTATGTGAATTTGTTACGCGACAGCCGTATTTGGGACAGAGTTTATTTGTGCTGCAGTTGTTGTAATTTCAGTCGCAGTAATTTTGTCTCTGCTTCTCTAATTCTCTTATTCATCATCCCATTTGTTTTTTTTTTCATCTTTTCGGCCCTTACGATGTTAACTATGTACAGTTTCATAAATTAAAGCAATATTTGAGCTGCCGTGGTTTGATTAGTAAGTCGGCGACCTTGTAAGCCAGGAATAGCGAGATCGAGTCCCTGTCGTCACAATATACTGAATGAGAATCCATTTTAATAAATTCCAATCCTGGTATATCCTTAAACCCTGATATACGGATTATCTGGAATGGTTCTCGAGTATGCTACTTAACTAAATCTGTCTTGCCTTTTTAGTCTCTCCGTAAGGATATTCACAATATCCTCGATGAAAAAGAAGTTATCATTACTAGATATTCAGCGCTTGAGGAGGAACTTCAAGATTTGAAGAAAAGGGTACCTGTAAGTGTTCTATGATGCTGTAACCACATTGTGAAAGTCATGGTTCGGTTGATTACGGGGATGAAAGGGGAAACTGCTTATCTGTTAATTCAAGTCTTCACACTTGTGAGCAAGACTATCTTGGTTGGAGCCCACCTCGTTATCTGATTGTTCCCGTGTAAAGTGACATTGCTCGTTCTTCAAGATAAAAGTGGTCAGATAGAGAGCATCAGTAGCATCATTGATCAATGAGTAGCTTCATGCCAGAAGTAGCATCAACCCTGTGCGATTCATAATTTTCAAAGAAAGTCATTCACCGACCATTTTGCCCTAACACTTCTAATTAGTAAGCTGCTTTACTTTTGGAGTACGAAGGGTCATTTGGCAGGCGATGTAAAGAGTACTGTTCTTTTTTTGATTATTAAGATTGCTTTAGCGATACTGAAATGGTACTTACTCCCGATGTAAGGAAGCAGAATGAAATTTTACGTTCAGTTCTTATTCACTTATTTGCCGTATGAACATCGTATCATGAATAATGAGAGCATTTTAGTTTTCTGCATATTTATGCATGGTTTATGCCTCCTTTCATTGCTTTTTGATTTCCACTTCTTTCTTGCTTGTTTTGCCATCTTTTATGTTCCCTGACTTTCTTGTCTTTCATGTTGTTTCATCGCTTTCCTCCTTTTCCTACCGTAGTTCGTAATTTTTGTCTTTTTCTTCTGCCTTTGTTTGTTTTTGGTATACCAGGAAACGAATCAACCGATATTTTGCCACTCCCACCTTGACATCGAAATGGTGGTTTTAGGTGGTGCATGTGCTCTCGAGTTTTGCGATACGAAGTGTTTTTTCTTTTCAACACGTTTATAATTATAGCTCATCATTTTTTAACCATTAGGTGGACGCTGGGGTGGTACAAGTTTGCTCTAGCGAAATGGCAAGTAACGAGGAGATAGAAGAAGTGAAATCTGAAGTTCTGAGGCTTGAACAGACGCTAATGAATGTCAAAGAACAGAATGCAAAATCTGATCTTGAAGTCTCCAATTTAAGAGATGTTATCAAGGTACGTCAAGTGTTGTTCTTATGTGCAAGGATGGTAACCTTAGTTCAGTCCTTTCCGTTCTGAAATTGTTGAATTTTAGTATTAATTACGTTTTAAAGTTGTGTGCACAATGTTTAGTTTTAAGAGGCTACCTCTGGAAGTAAATAATTCATAGGAAAATTGCAGCGTTAGGCTACGTGATTTCATGGCTTACTTGAAGGAACTTCTCTTTTAAGGTTTTCACATCGTCGTGGGATTATATTAAGAATGGTTTGCAACGTGCGTGTTGATCAGCTGGTCTTAGCCTTCATTCCTTAAGATGATTGGACTTGATAAGGCACGTAGGATGTTGATTATTGTCTTAAACGAATCTGCGAATAAGTTATCTGCAAATACTGATATAAAACTTTAATTCGTCGTTTTACTTAAAGGAAAAGACTGAGGAGATCACACGATTATCAGATGACAAAACGCAATTGGAAACGCAGCGATTGTCGCTTGAAAAACAACTGGAAGAAATAAAAAAGGCTCCGCCGTGCCCCAAGGTATTGGTAGAATCTTTTATTTAAAGAGGAGTGTCTCAGTAGCTAGCATGCTTCTATTCCAATGATAGAGTGTTATCTAAAAGTTTCATCTTGATAATTACATTGGTGTTATTTGAATTATTTGCAATGTCATTATATGTCTGTACTAAATTATAGCAAAACTACTTATAAATTTAATAAGATAAGTAGTCGTTACTAAGTATATTCCATGTTAGCGTGGTAAGAATGATAGTGTAAGAAAGAATTCAGTATAATCAGCAACTTGGAACGTTGAACACGTAAATTTGAGTGTGTTTTGTCTTGTTGAGTGATGTATACACTCGTACGGCTATTGTTAACAAGTAGGCACTTCACAATCTGGTGTCATCTTGTCAGACTACCTTTTTTACAACTTGAAGAAGATAGCAGGGCCGCACAAAATATAAGCAAATTTTGTTTGGGAAGATTTTAGGAGGAAGAGATGGCGAGTGTTCGAAATAGATCATGTTTGCGCCCTAAATCATGGAACATCCCAAAGCAGGATCAGAATTGTGGCGATACATTTTTACCTCCACAGAAAAGAATGCGTTTGGCACCAGTCTCCCTGTGTTGTGCAAGCTATACAAGATCAAGTCGGATTTTATTAACTTAAAGTTATCTCAATTTTCTATGGCGAGATTCTGTTGGCTGCTAGTAGTTTTTTTTCTTAGTAAAAATGCAATAGACTAAATGATTGTACTGTTCTTATTAAATATTTGAAACCATTCTTTGTCAGCTTTAAAGCTTACTACCCGTTTTCGTTAAGTTTTCCTTTTGTGATTTCTTGTTACCCTTGCTAGTTGAGTTACTTTCATTTGGTTTTGACGTTTTTGATAGTGTGATTCCCTTGAAAACTTACCGCCGACTGAAAACGCAAAACAAGCTGAGGAAAACGAAGCTGACAAAGTTACCGAGAGAGAGGTAGAAAAACATGTTTTTGTATATTGAGTAGGGTTTTAATACATGGGTTTTCGGTTCTCCTGGTTTCTAGTGAGTGTCTTGTTACGTCAGTGATATAAAAGTTGGTATTTTTACAAGCCAAACAAGACAATTAGTGGCCATCAAAGTGACAGTAATGAACAGCTTCCCATAAGACGTTCGCATGACATCATTTCATTTACATGCATAATTGTAGCAATTGTTTCTTAGTAGAGTATTTTCCTGGCCCACGGGGCCCGCCTGCTTATCATGTGAGCTACGTTTCATGAAAGTTTAGCAATGCAAGGGAGATCTCGGCAACCAGGGCTAGCCCGGATGATTTTTATCATGTGATAGGAAACTGCGACTGGTTTAACCATGGGATACAGTTTATTTTTCAAAATCTCAGTCTCTATTACGTCAGATTCAATGACGCAGGCATCAGATGTTTAGAATTTTATAGATATAGATAATTTTCCAGATAAAAAAAGTCCTGATAAATCGCTTTTTACTTGTGCAAGATGAAACTTTGGTTTCTGTGACCGTAAAACCGAGAAGACGGATAGTTCATTATGATTGCTGAGCGCATTTCTAATTCTATTGTTCTTTTAATGTTTTACACGAGAATAGTATTTTTCATACTAACTATGCCAGTCTCAAATGGGGACAAAATTTTACTAATTTAGGTTATGCATGGTACTTTTCATGGTCGTCGTCCTATCCTAAATTTTTCAAGGGAAAGTAGGTTACAACCATAAAAGCATTCGTAGTTATTTTTAAGAAACTCACGATAAATTATGATGTGGAATAAAATACTTTTCCTTCGTTATTTCTTTTCTAGCAGACAAATTAGTTTTGTTCACATTATGCGTACCTTCTGCTTCACTGAAGCATACTCTGTCTCGGCAATAGTAATAGCAAAACCTTTTGATTTATAAGCTGTTGTTTAAACTTTGGTTATTTTTAACGAAAGGAGGAGCTGACATTTGCAAAGACGACCTGTGAAAAGCTTAGACAGAATCTTCAAGATACTGAAGAGAAGTATCTGAGCTTACAAAACGAGGTGCAGGTAAGGAATGATTCCAAAACAATGATTTCTAACTTCAAGAGTATATAACATCTTGATTATTAGAATATTTACGTATTCTTTTTTGCGCCAAAATGTTAATTTGTCGCTGTTTTATCTCAATTAATGTTGTAGTTTTCTTTGGCATTTTCTTTCATTGTTTTTCGTAACTTTAATAATTCCTGATTCGAGCATTGTTACGAAAGTCTATTTGTTTACTGTTAACGATATTTTGCTTCTGACCTCTTATTTCTAGTAATTTGTTCCTTTAACATGACTCATATAACACTTTTGAATCCTCCACGACATAAATGTTCTTTGCATTTTTCACTTGTCTACTTTGGCACATCATATTTCGCCTTGAACTTTAGAGAAGGCACTTCACAACAAACGTTACCTTGTGCTGCCTAGACGGTACAGTTTTTGCTATGCATGCGCTAGGCTCTTTATGCCCTCTTAGAATTTGGACAGGGATCATATCCTACCTCTGTAGGTGCCGCTCCGTTGTAATCAGTGTTTTAGTTCATCGAGCAATGAGTATTGTTTAACACTAGAATCCTTTTATTCATTAGCACAGTTTTTGCAAAGTGAGATGAACAAGTCACAAGCTTATGTCGCTTATGCCTCGTCGGCAGTAAAATCCGTGAAGGTCAAAGACAGAGGCTCTAAAAGCGTTTATTTGTTTGGGAGGCAAGGACATATTTGGTTAGACTACTGTTACACGATCTCTAATGAGTACATTATTAGCAACATGTTAAAACAGAGCCATTTTTGCTGCTTCATAAGACCGTTTCGTTTACTTTAGTCTCTTTTCCAATGACAGGTTTTTCTATGATCTTTCGCCTTCGTCCTGAATAAAGGTCTGCTTAGGCCCTTGCCTCGCTATTCAAAGTATTTCTTTATTAACGGTCAAATTTTGATTATGGCGCTGTTTTTTGTTACTCCTGATGTCCAATTTGTTTTCATTCTGTCAACAGTTGTACTTACTTTTAGTTTTATGTGTGAGTCGCTTTTCAGACATTAACGCACAGCACTGTCATTTTTTCCTGAAGCAACTGCGAGTAGAAAGAGAATCATTACAAATCAAATGCACGGACTATTTGAGCAGAATGGAATCGTTAGAATTCGAGAGAGCAGTGAGTTTCTTTTTTTTTCGCGTTCACTTCTGTCATTTTGCACCGGGTACTTTCCTTATCAACTATAAAAATGCAGCGAATCTAAAATGTTTCGCATAAAAGATACAAATACCAAAAATGTACTAAGAAATATCCTTTCATTGCCCTGCTACGTTAACTTGCATCACTGTCGATTGAAAATAATTGATAGCTGATGATGAAAAATGTTCAGGTAAAGTTGACATCTGATACCAGAAAGAGTGAATTGTTTCCTTTCCCTCGTCCGACTTTACTTATGGACGTACGGTGTTGGTTAAAACTTGTATTGTGGGATACATAAGTCCATTTCTAGTTTGCAGGAAGGAGATTTGGGCTAAGCATTTTTCTTATTCCTGTTAGGCACTAAATATATTCATCGTACAATCGAACTGAGTTAATAGGACCGCTCTTGGGCCATGCTTGTATGATTGAATTTGCTTTTATTGACGAGTTAGGGTCACATTTCAGTATGGTGCAAGTTCTTTAAAGCTGCATTCTACAACATTACATGCATACTGTACTTTGAATCCATTATAAATGAACTTTTGGTACTCATGCCTTTGCCTAATAACATTCAATATTTAATGCATTATTATCTGTCAAATTGTGTCGGTTTTCATTAAGCAGCCCCACCAAGCATTGTGATTGGTCGTATTAATGGGTTGACTTTATAATACAAAATAACGACTGAGGATACCAAAAGGTTGTCTAATAACAGGGTGGTCCAATTAACGGGGTTTTTAAATAGGAAAATTAGTCAGCTTTTGTTCAGGCCACAAAATAGTGGTCGTAATTTTGCGTTGGTTGTATGGTGGATTTCCACTGAACTCCGTTGGCTCATAGTCATAGGTATTCCTTTACGAATTACCGCTTACGGTCTTCCATAATTTCGTGGCAATGTATCAGAATTTCGTCTTTTTGAATTATCGTCATATAATCGACACCATCTGCATTAAAACAATAGGGATTTTGTACAGTACAGGGTGGATTTCGAGTGTAAAAGATACTACTTTTCCTAAAGATCAAAATTTTGTTTTACTACCACTGCCACTACTTCGTATTAGTTCAACGTTCTGCGAATCTAGAATTACTTTTCCTGTGAACTGAAATGCAATATTTTATGCTATAATTTCAAAATGCTGGCCATTTCCTTTGGTATTTCTGTAGTTCCTTTTATCGTGGCTGCCCAACAGCAGATGAGTTCCATGTACCTGATTTTTTGCAATGCTAAGACGTTAGCCACACATTCCTTGCGTTGTCGAGCTGCATTTGCTATATTATATCTTTGTTATACAAGGAAATAACCAATAAACTTGCGGTTTGTAATTATTTACGCCTACCAAGTTGCAAGTTAATCCAGCATCGCAGACATAGTGCACAACACAAAACGGTCTTTTATGGTCGTTAGTTACACTTGTTTGAGGATTGTTTTTTACTTACCTAACTCCCAGGGTAGTACGCGGGTAAATTGTTTCAGAGAAAAAGTGTGTTCTTTTGTAATGCAATGTAAATTCATGCAGTATTAGTAACTTGTGCTTTGTTAGGGGGATGATTTTTTTCATGCCCAGACCGTGACACTTGACCAGAATTTTTGCCTTGACGAAGAAAAGTGGGAATCCGATTTAGGTTCGCTTCAATAAAGTACGAACTGCTCCATTAAGAAGCTCATCTTGAATGTGATTGCTTTCATGAAGCTGAACATTGTTGTTTTACGCTAAAGAAAGATAAATGATAGTATGATTTACTAACATTAGTTACCGATGAGAAATTTCTGTCCATCCCTTTTACGAATGTCTACTGTGCTCTTCTGTGCTCTTAAGTGTGTGCGTATACAATGAATCTCAATTCTCGCTCTGATTACGATTTTCAGGAAATCAGCACAAACGCACAAGAGGACGCCGCAAATGCCATTCAAGACAAGGAGGTAATAGCAGCATTTGTAATAACAGAAATTATTGCCCAATTCGTTCTAAATTCGCAGGCTCGTTACTATCAGTAAATTTATCGTTACAGAAAGGGTAAAATGTCGTGAAAAATAGGGACAAGGACATCACCGTATTTCCTCGAAGGAGCTCCCGGGATACTTTCGAAAGTCAGCCTTTGAGGGGAGATGCTCTTTCGACGAGAGCGCTCATTTACAAATATGCGTTTCTGAA
>JANTCA010000561.1:0-12600 GCA_024741275.1 Chironex yamaguchii
AATATAGTATAATATAGTGTAATATAGTATAATATAGTGTAATATAGTATAATATAGTGTAATATAGTATAATATAGTGTAATATAGTATAATATAGAATAATATAGTATAATATAATATAGTAGAGTACTACTAGGTTCATCGACCACGTGATAGGTACCTATTTAATCCATCAGTGCTTATCACTCTGTTTCAGTACATATTTCTCAAGATCACGCTAAAAATCCACCAATTCAGTTCGATCTTGTACAGCAATGATACGTTTCCTTATTTCAAGATCTAATTAAGTTTTCTAGCTAGCAAACCTATAGTTCATGCAAAAGTTTCAAATTTTAAGCCAAGGATGCAGCAAGAACGGTACACTTTGTTGGGCATAATGTTAGGAAACCCGCCTATTTTTGGTTAATAGTTTGAAAAATGGGAGATTTCTGATTGTTTAGATTTTAACTTCTTTAATCAAATTACCGACAGCAAGTTGCAAGCAATGACTGTACCAATGCGTGAAGATTGCTCTAAGCTCCTAAACTTGCTACTTAGCCGATCGCAATACTCACCGATGTAACTTTGCGTACCGTCTAATAATGTCCTTTAAGGAGACTTTCAAAACTGGATTGAGTTTTCTTGATCAGGCATACAAACAATTCAAAACTTTGGAGACAAAACGCACATTTATGCTTCTTAAGATTATTTGCCCCTCTGCCCCCATTCTTACGGCACTGGAATAGTGGGTGACAGTTTTGCCTCACCTTCGCCCCCCCCATCTAAGCCTCCCATTTTCAAGTATCGTTGGCCCTTAGTACAGTGTCAAGAAAACACCTGGTATACTGTAAATTTAAACAGCGTCTTTAAAAAGGACAAATACTATTTGTGGTCAGGAACTCGGCAGTACTGTAGTTGGGGGCACAGATCGAACTGTGAAAACCAATAGCTTCAAGCGGTTGGCATGGAAACGCAGACTGGTCATTTCTCAGTCAGGTTCCTTGATCAACTACTTCGTCTCCTGTTAATGGCACCTGCAGCATCTGTGCGCATGAAATTGGCTAAAGTATCCATGGGTCTGATAGCGGTTGTTAAAATGTCGCACTTGCTATCTTAATGAAGTATCAAAGGAAAGAATACGAACAAGTGGAAACAAGACACCAAGGTAGACCTCACTTGCAACAATAGTCAATTCTCAGCAAAACAAAGCAAGAACTACTCTCTGTTTATAATTATCTGTTGTCAAGGAATTTAGTAAAAGCGATACTTCAGCACATGCAAGTAGAAGCGGAGGTTGAGCTTTAAAATGACAGAAAGTACAATCAGTATTCAAGATCACCGAAGATTTAGCTACAGTTAAATATCTTGTAAGTATTGGTGCTAGTTTGGTTTAGTTTGGCCTCTCTATGAACTTTTGTCAAATCTTAAAAGCAAATGTTTAAGTTGCTTCGCGTGATGCAGTAGCATAGTGACCACTAGCGCCAGTAAGAGCCGCATATTTGGCGTCAATGCTGTTGCTCTTTTCAAGCAGAAGGTTTTCTGAGCAGCTTGTGATCCTCATAACTCGCGCATTGAGTAACATAACGACAAACCAAAAATTGATTGTGGGTTTGGTTTTAAAGCGCTTTGCATGTAAGAACAGTAGTAAAAACTCCAGAGGAAATATTTATTTCCCAGTCACAACCACCGACGAATTCTGCCTAGCTTATTTGATTTAAAGAATGATGTAAACGCAGTTCTCATAAGACTTACCTTAGCACATTGACGTAGCAAGTGAGTTGTTCTAGATAACAGCTATATTTCTGCCTTCTATTGAGTCTATGATTTAATAAGTCTATTGTAATAACATGCTTGTGGTTACTTTTAGTACGAAAGTGAAAGTTAACTTAGAAAGTTTATGATCGCTATCTGGTTGCCATCCCATATCTACTACCTTGTATTGTATCAATAGGCTTGGATACTCAAATTATTTGTGCCTTATGGTATGAATCTACTGTGATTATGGGTTTTAATTTTGGTGATAATTTCCACAGTTGCATAAAGGGTGGCATGAATGGAAGAGGGGTTAAGGTACGTGTGCCAAACGGCCGTCATTCGAATGCGCTTTCTGATATGACAGTGAGTTTGAGAGTCAACACTCACAAGAAATTAGTTGAAAAAGATAGATGGTTATCGCATTGCTACTTACAGGTTTATCCATCCCTTCCCCTTGTAATAAATGTTGACTCAAGGAGAGTTACCCTAATGTGTAATTAAAAAATAAATCACAACGATACGGTGTACTAAACCTATACACAGTATGATAGATGAGTTCCACAGGCAGACAAACTTCGATTTAAAGCATCTGTATTCAATTCACTTTTGTTTTAGGGTATCTTAAGCATTATTGTAAATGATTCTTTAAACGAATTCATTGTCTCTAATAGTCTGACATGGACTTAGCTGATTGGCAGCAGCCCAACCCAGGGGATGATACAGAGGAATCAATTGAGAACATTAATGAATTTCTTCAGAGATTGGAAGTTGATAAGATATTGGAGGAGCACTCAAGCAATGATAAGGATGAGACACAACCCTCAAAGTCAGAAAATACAGAAGAATCAGACAAAGTTAGAAATGATTCACCTGATAAGTCAACAGCTTCTGTGCCAGAAATACTGGTGACACAAGACCCGGTACCTGCAAACTGGAGGACTTTGTATGATGATGAAACTAGCAGTGATGAAGATAGGGAGGGAAATGATGAAACAAATTCTATGAACTCAAAGAGCAAAACAGAATTGGAACAGGAATTAAACAAAACAAAAGACCGTTTGATTGACGAGATCTCCAGAACTGATGTAAGTACCTTTATGATTCTAATTTTCTAATATATCAAGTTATGATGATGACCATTGATTGCCGTTAAAAACAAAGAGGTAAATGTAATCCATAAAGACAGGTGAAAGTTAATAGTTGATACTATGTTCCATCATTCTCTCCTTGATACCACTTAACTTCATGCAGTGTTTACTTCTAACTCAATGCTATCAGGGCTACTTAGAGGTTTAAGAGGTTCCTAAGCAAAATTGAAGATGAGTCCTCCTAGCAAAGCAATCAAATGATAAGGGGTCTGTGGGTACTACTGGAAAAGTTTTGGCAAACATTTCCATTATATTAGTGTAAAATACATTTCAAAATATTTCTTGCATCAACTTCTCTTATGTTTGATTAATTATATTTGCAAAATGCCAGAGCCATGTTCATCAATTTAACTTTTTAAATGTCAGAATGGGGAATACTATTAAATGTTAACTTCTCTTGCTTTTTCAGCTGCAAAAGGGTATTTACACTTTAATCATCCATCTGATAGCTTGTACTCAGTGGAAAGAATTATAATACTTGTTAGCCTATTGTGTGACACTAAAGAGTGTAAATGATTTTCATCATGGCAAGTTTGCTAAGTTTACTTTCTCCTGAAGCAACAAGTACTGAAATTGCCAAGAAAATTCAGAAACAAATAAATGTTTGTGGGTATAAGCTATTTACTTTCCTTTTGTAAATAGAATTCAAGTGCTCTATTTTTCACCATTCTTGCTAGTTGATGAAGCTTTATAGCCTATACAAATTGAGAACAGGGAAAGCAGGAAATAGAAGAACAAATAGCAGTGGAAATGTTACAGGCCATGGAAGATGTTGGCATCAATGTTGTCACAAAACTGGAAAATGAAATATACGAAACAGACCTTACAAAGTCAATTTTAATGGCACTGCCTAAGAGACCTGGAGTGACACAGTGTGAGCTGCACAGAACCATGTTGATCATGAGTCACATGACAAATATCATTCTTGGAGTGTTAATGAGGAGAGCGAGAAGGCAACTGAAACCAGAAATCTCTGATGTACGGTACTGTTTTGTAGAAGGAAAAGGTGCCACAAATGCTATTTTATGTTAATGGCACCTATGGAGAAAGCAGTTGAGAAGCAGACAGATTTATATCTGTTACGAGATTTATAGATTACACCAAAGCCTTTGACAAAGTTAGACATGAAAAGCTTATTGAGATATTACAGGATATAAAGATTGATGGGAAAGATCTGAGGCTGATCCGAAATTTGTACTGGGAGTAAATGGCTATGGTCCCAGTGGAAGAAGAGCTGGGAAAGTGGTAGTCTATAAGAAGGGGAGTATGTCAAGGTGATAAAAATAATTTTGAGGACTAAAGTCTCCTAAAAAACTGTTAAGAGTATAACCAAGAATATAACTCTCAACTTATGAAGCTGAAAGGATATAATTTAATATCCCAAGATAACAACTGTCACATGAATCAAACAACAAGAAACACATGCGGTTGGGATGAATCATACAGTAATGGTAAGGTGTGACCATAAAATCGATATGGGAGTAACCCTGCAAGAAAATGGGAGCAATGGTAAAGGAGTATCATAACTTCAGCACTCTCACTTGATGATATCTCCTTTAACAAAGAAAAATGAGAGAACTAAATTTAACTATTATGTCCAAATGTTTACTAGTAACTGTCTTGATTTCTCAAAAGAAACTTTGTCATATCATCAGCAAGCATGTTGTCTGTGGGACAATATTTAACTACAATAAAATCATTTGCTATTTGCTCACCAATAGCAAGACAACCAATAGCAAGAAGTAGCCAAATTGCTTCTTGACTTGTGAAACTTAATGAAACATACTCTGCTTCTGTTTTGGACTTGGTTACAACAGGTTGTAATTTACTTGACCATCAAACGACATTGTGACCTATCTGAAAAATATAAGGAGTTGTTGATCATCTAGGATCAACATCATTAGCCCAATCAGCATCTGAATATCCACACAGTTTTGAATGATCACTGGCATAATATCTTAGACCAAAGTCTAATGTACCTTTAATATATCAAAATATATGCTTTATCCCCTGCCAATGCTCTTTTCCTGGATTGGGAGAATATTTGGCTAGCATGCTCACAGCACAAGCTATATCGGGTAGAGCCGCATTTGATACAGAAGTCAAACAACCTATTGCTGGCTTGATAATCTTTATGTCAACCGATGAATCAATATCTGTCAATTTCTCGAATTTTCAACCTGTTTCTAGAAGTTGAAACTGGTTTGCATCCTTGCATCCCAGATTTCTTGAGAATACTTTCAAGATATTTTGGTTGATTGATATGAAGTGATCATGGTTTTCTGTCCCGCATGATTGACATTCCTAAAATGTAACAAACACTTCCTTGATCAACAACATCAAACTTCTGCTTGATCACTTGTTTTTCCTCCTGAAGCATGACTTTATTATTGGAAAACAAGAGAATGCCATCCGCGTAAGTAAAAAATAAGAATAAGAAAATTGATTTTACTGTTGTCACCGTCAGTAGACTTAATGTAAATACATGAGTCTGTGCCACTTGCTTTGTAATTGTTGGACTTTTGAATACCATTAATTGCAGAATTTAAACATCTGACAGACTGTTTCAAACCATGAATATGTTTCCTCGGTTTACACACATGATTTTGATGGTTAGGATCTACATAACCTTCTGGTCGGCACATATAAATTTCTGAATCTATTTCTTCCTGCAGAAAAGCTGTCTTCACATCCATTTGCTCAATTTCCCAATCATGGATAGTAGCTAGGGCTAGAAGAGATCTTATACATTGTACTGGACAACAGGGGAAAAAACTTCTTCATAGTCCACCCCATAGGACTGAGAATAGCCTTGTGCTACAGGTCTCCCTCTGAATCTGCTTACAGAGGTATCCGTATTCCATTTCTCTTTTAAAACCCATCTAAATCATACAACATTTTGATCAACTGGTAATGGAACAAGGTTCCAAGTTTTATTTTGACTCAAGGAAGCATATTCCAAGTCAGTTGGTTCTTTCCATTGTATGGAGTGCTGCCCATGCCAAGCTTCATGCAAGGTTTTAGGTTCGTCAATGTCTCTTGCTAATGTTTCTACACTGAAATATTGTCTGTCATCCTCAATTAGTCATTGTGAAGGTCTAATTAACCTGTGGTCCAAGATTTCTTACTTCGTCCATAAAATTTTGCTCATATGTGGCTCCCTCTGAAGATCGTCAATATAATGCACCGCACTTGGGTCAACTTGGTCTTCCTCTGAAGATGTAACAATAGTTTTTGCTTGCTCTATGATTGGTTCAAAGAAAACTGAATTATGATTAGTAGGCAATTCTGAATGGAAATGATAAAATTCTTTTTCTGAAAATATCACATCACGACTTTGAATAAATGTCTTCATTTCAGGATCAGACAGATTGTAACTTTTTGTTCCTTCTTGCTACCCCACAAATATGGCTTGTTGGGATTTTGGACCAAACGTCTTCCTTTTGCTATCAGGAACATGAACATAAGGCAAGCATTCAAAGATTGGGATACATATGGTTTCCTGTGAAACCAAACTTGGTAGGGAGTTACATCCATGAAGCAGTTGGGCTTTTATTTTTGATCTGCATTGCTGTGTTTACAGCTTCTGCCCATGACAAAAGAGGCAACTTGGATTTAAAAAGCATTGTAGATGCTGTTTCAGAAACAGTTCTGTTCAAATGCTCTGCTACACCATTCTGGACAGGATTCAATGGAACTGTGGTTTGGTAAACAATGCCTTGCTGCTTTAGGTAAGTAGTAAATAAGTCTGAACAATATCCACCATCATTAGTCCTTAGAGTCTTCACCCCTTTTCTGTTAAGATTACTAACAATTCTATTACTATTCTTTAAACTTTTCCAGAACTTGATTCTTGTGCTTCATGAAGTAAACATAGGCATAACGGTACCAATCATCGATAAATGCAACAAAATATTTTGAATGTCCAAGGGAATCTATACTAATTGGTCCACATATGTCACTATGAATCAGTTCCAGCAGTTCAGTGCCATGACTGGAACTAGTTGGAGAGCATAATGTATGTTGTTTACCCATCAAACATCCCTCAAGTAACAATTAAGAGGGTAATGCTAGTGAACCCATTCCCTCTACCATATTGTCATTCTTCAACTTAAACAAATTATCCTTGCCTGAATGGCCATACCTTGAATGCCAAAGCTGAAAATTATTATCTTGCTTGGCAATGTGTATCTGCTCATTTGAGGCAAGCTTGAGTAGATATAATTCATTTTTCAGCTCACCAATGCTAAGTAATTTACCATTTTGTAATATATTACACTCATTGCCCTTGAATTCAACTGTAGCTTCCATTTTTGTCATAGTATCAACCTAAATTAAATTCTTTTCCAAATCTGGGATAAACAAAACTTCTCTAAATAATACACTCATATGGTGTCCATTGACATCGGTTACCATAGGGCAAACTCCTTTTCCATATGCATAGATAGAATGATTATCTCCAAGGCTTCCTTTGCACAGGTTACAGAATTCTACATATGTCATTGACAAAGAGCTAAAGGAAACAAAACTCTCAACTTAAAAGCATTCAAACCAATTTTTCATTCTAACAGATAAGGCTTGGCAACATATATGTACCAGTTACTTCCTACCATATGTTGATCATCATGTATTAGGGACAAAAACCACCAGGTGGCACTTTCTTCAATCTATGTGACAGACTGGTTGGCACAATTATAACAAAAGAATCTTTTCATACCTGTTTAGAACGTAATGTTAAGTTTTGGAGATTTGACATCAAAGGTCTGCTTTTCTGGTAACAAGTGATCTTTTCTCAGCACATACCCATACCACTGTTTTCTTCCTACATATGTAAATGCAACTTTCAGCTCCCATGTTTTTCCCAATGATAATGCTGGTAGTTTTATATACTGGCTTGTCCTCTTGATCAACCTCAACCCTTACCTCCTGTTTAGCTGGTTCTCAAGTATGATTCTCCAACCAGATTTTATCACAGCGGCTGTGAAATTACTGTTCATTCTAATTAATATAGTACTCTTTCTTGATTCAGAGAACTTTCTAAATCTACATACAAAAATGCCTTTTCAGTCATAAACTGCTGAGCATCTTTTTTATTTGATCTTACTCTCATCCCCTCAGCCCCTCCTCAACTCTGGCATTATTTCATCTTGTCAAAATGAAATAAGGCTCTGTAAGTGATCTTGCTAAGACTGTATCAGACTCTGCAACACAAGTCTGCCACTTGTTGGGGAATTCCCCTAGTGGCATTTCCCTAAGTGTCAACCATCAAACGAAGTTTAACAGAACAAAGGAATATCTAGAGTGCAATGCAACATTCTCAGTTATTTTGATTGTTAAACAGATTCCGTGAACCAAAAAATAAGTACTAGAATGTGATTTGTTTTGTGATTACCTCAGGACATAAAACCTTTTAATGTAATAAATATATACACTGTAAGTGACAGCCCAAGAAGTGAACAGAAAACTTATGAATAATTTTGTAACTGTTGTGATGAGAAACTAGTGAAGTAAATTGGGAGAGGTGAATCCCCCAAGGGTTGGCTCCACTCCTCATGTCCAGTATTTCCAAGGTTGTAAAAGAAATTTGCATCTAATTTACATTATACATCTAACAGTAGCATTTACGTTATGATAAAACAGATGCTTATATTTGGATTGAACTAAACCATTAATTATCAATGACTAACATTGATGATATTCTGTATCTGGTTGGATGTATTTTTATCTGGTTGGAGTGTATCTGCCTGTCATTTGTTAGTTAACCAATTGCATTTGGCCAATCAATGTTTTGTAGCTCACTACTGGGGAAAAGAGTGTGGTAATGGTATGTTTGATGTTAAGACTAATCAAAGGTTATTTCCTGCTTTTTTAACAGATCAAGTGAGTTGTACCAAGTTATTTTTTTGCCACATATTGGAGGTGTTGGGACTTTCACACTCCATTGTTACATGCTTTAGGCATTAGATACTAAACATAGATGTTCCAGTCTGAGGAGGTCTAAGCTTTTATTGCACAATGCCTCCTTGTTCGTTTTATGTATCAAGTTTGTGATAATTGTATTTGGTAATGGTGAAATTTTTGCCTTTTTCAAACTGTCTTGTAATAGAAAACGATTCTTAACAATGAGATAATTAACCTTCTTCTAATAAATTGCCAATAACAAATGAATGCATATCTTGATTGGGTAATAATGCAATTCATTGCACCCCTACCAATTAATTTATTCTTGGCACAGTCTGACATCCCTCAGATTCAATGCCAAACTCAAAGCAGTGTGCAACTTCAACACAAAAAGGATTGGTGAAGGGTATTTCAAGATAAAATGAGCTGAAACTCAGTGGTAGGTAAGGGGCAATTTATTAATTTAATATTATTTATTTATGTTTTGGCTTTCAGCTTTCAGTGCAAGATATTTTTTTGTGCTCTCAGCAGGCACATTAGTGCATTCATGTACATTACTCATCAATGGAGTATAACCACAAATGCTGCATTAAGAGGGAGTCAACCAGATTTGAAGTATATATGTGTGTTTGTGCATGTATGTGTATACATGGCCAAATACGTGGATTGTCTATTATTATTTAAGATAAAAATTCATCAGATCTAGTCTTAAGTGATATAGTTCAAATTATAGTTTTCTGTTCTTTTGATAGAAACTACAGGAAAAGCTGAATAAAGCAAAACAAGTCACTGAAAGTTTTGAATCAAAGTTACAATTTATAAGTGCAGATTATAAACTGTTGCTGGAAAAGAACCAGAAACAGGATGAATTAATAAAGGGATTACGATCTGAACTTGCTGAAATGAAGTCTGTGCATAAAGAACATCTTCAAGAGATAAATGATGCAAAACCTGAGGAAAACGAAGAAATATTAACTTTACAGCAACTTGTGTCTGATTTAAGGCAGGAATTACAAGATCTTGAGGCTGCCAAAAATACTGAATTAAATGAAAGCATCCAGCAGTATGAAAGTTACAAGGCATTAAAGGAAGATGAAATCGAGGAACTAAATAAATGTGTAGATAAGCTCAACAAAGAATTGGCAAAGGAGAGAGAAAGTAATAGATTGTTGTCAAATATATCCAATGGGTACAACTCAGAATGGCCGAGAAACTCTGACCTTGATCGTAAGGCTGTTGACAGTTCAGATGAAACTAGTGAACAGATAGTATTGCAAGAGAAAATAAAGGAACTCGAGGAAAAATTAATAAATCAAGAAGAATTAAAGAAAAAGATTATGACTTTGCAACAAGAAAGCATTGACCTTCGTAGCACAATGAATAATCAACAGAGAAAATATGAAGAAGCATTGGATACTTTGGAATTGGTTCACCAAAGTGTAAGTCCTAAGCTGTACTACTTATGATTGTGATGCTGTAGCTTTGTGAATCAGCTTTTGTCCTAGGGGAGTCTAGGATATCTTGTTCAATTCCTGATTTGGTTTTCTTTTGTAATTGCTGTGCTATGTGTCTTAGCAGATGTTTGAGACATCAATGTTGCAAAGTCTGACCATCTGAAGAAAGACAAAATCACTACTGGTTTCACGTGCAGTTTTGTCTAAATTTTTCATGCTTCAGACAGTTTATTTTCATTTTTCTGCCCCTATTTCTTTTTTTACTTTTTATATTTATATATCATTTGATGCCAAGGCAATAGAAATAATTTTTAGTTTTACAGTGTCGTCATTTTATTCTAGTTTACAGCTAGGAATAAGCTTCTGGAGCAAGAAGAAAACTCTGCTGGTAAACAAAAGCTTGGTCATTCAAATGCTAACAGGGAAAATCCTGAAGGTAACATGTAGTTTGATAGTAAAAAAACAAGAGATGTACTTTACTACAGACATAACAGTATTCCCTATTTTATTATTTAAAACATCTCTAAATGTGTTACTGCTTTGTATATATGGGAGCAATATTGTCGAAAGAAGGTTGGGGAATGAAGGAGTTGAAGAACCGGGTAACCAAGGCAGGACCTTCATTTGTGAGGTTAAGACAAATATGGAGCTCAAATGAAATTAGACAGGGAAGCAAGATATGGCTATATATTACTCTTGTGGTACCATTACTGCTATATGGATCCTAGACTTGGAAAATGAACAAGGGGGATGATCAAGTGTTTGATGTGTTCCAAACAAAATGTCTTAGAAGAATACTGAGAATAAGATGACAAGAAATGATCACTGTGAGCTTGCTTATAGACCAAGGGCAGGTGTTGACAATTAGTGTTGACAGTGACTGCAATATTGCCAAGAGGTGGGCACACTAGGACCTGAGAAAGCGAGGGACCCAGGATGACCTGGAGATGGATGGTAGAGAAGGAGAGAGAGGATGTGTATTGGTTGTCCTGGAATGAGGTTCGGACTGCCGTGGCAGACAAGGAAGGATGGAGGCATTCTGTGGAAGCCTCATGTGCCGCTAAGGCACAATGCACTAAGTGGTTAGGTAAGGTAGAATGAGTTACCACGCTGTACCTATTTATGGATATATAGTTAATACAAGTTTGTATTAAAGTTTTCTCATTCTGTTACTCCAGTGTCTCAGGTTAGCATCCTCATTTTGTCTCATTGATATAGACAACATATGTGCATTGCTTTGCATTACGTTGTTGTGACAAAGATATCCTACCTTTTCTTCATCTGATATGCTCAAAAGTCAAGTTTGTTATTTTCGCAAACCAACATGATGCCGAGAATTATTAACAGAAAACTGACTGTAGATTGTTATTTTTCAGGGCAAAGCTCTGATTCGAAGAGTGGGATTCAAGATGCAGAAATTCAGACAAATGAAGAGCATGATGATCGCTCACAGAAAGAGGAGGAAGACAACTTAAATGCAGTTGTTAAGATTGAGCTTCTGATGAAGGCATTGCAGAAAAGTCAGTCAGAAACAGATTTACTTCAATCACAAATAGAGATGCTACAAAACGAGTTGAATGTTACCAAGTAAGTGACAGTCAACCTTCAAAATGTGCAAGGAGTCCTATGCTTGTATATATTTCATTTGTTTTATGCATGTGATTTTTCTAGTAGCATTTTTCTTATTGACTACGTTCTTAAGAATTTTAATGTTGTCAACTCATTTTTAAAAGAAGTGTTGTACTGTTGCTCAGTTCTTTGTAGAAATTGGTCTAAAAAATTTCAACATGGTCACGTTGCTTTAATATGATGCAGTTTTCCTGGATATTGCTTTGTTTAGGGAGTCTTCAAGAGAAAGAGCAAAGAAGGTCAACGAACTTCAGCGAGAGATTTTGGATTTAAGAGACACCAACAAGGTAAGAGTTTGCCTTCTTCATCTCAGTGATACATCGATGCTATAATGTTTATCCCCGTATCGTAGGAGTGTAATTTAGACTGAGTGGTAATGATATTTTCTTTCCAATTATACCATTTGCTAACTTCGTCTTTAAATCGGTAACAATTGGACATTTATTACCTGACCTATAATACTGAAGTTGGAGCTGAGCAGGTAATAATAATAATAATAATGATTTTTTTTTTATTTCTTTGAGACTTCAAATTTATTTTTTGACTCAATGCATACATTTGGATACTCACTTATAGGAAGGCATGCCCAAATCGATTTCAGTGTGTGCCAGAAATCTAAGTAACAAATGATCATGACAACTGTAAGGCTTGGTGACGGCTCTCCCATTGGTATATAGGCTGATTAGTATGTTACGAGATGTTCTGAAGTATTAGAATTGGTCTGCAAGACATTT
>JANTCA010000562.1:0-33436 GCA_024741275.1 Chironex yamaguchii
CTTATAAAAAGAAAACGGTTTGACCAATTTCAATTCTGTTTTCAGATTTTAGTCATTTCCAATTCATTTAAAAAATACTTGTCAAAACTGTAAAAGGTGTAGGTCCACTTTAAGCCAACACTGGATGTAACGCATTACTAAGAAGTCAACAGTGTTAAGTTGTCTCTCTCATTGCTCAATCGTATGACAGCATCGGGCTAAAACAAATATGGAAATAAAAAAATGTGGTCAAACGGCTTACTTTTCAACAAGTGTCCAGAAATTTGTGATAGCAAAATCCCGCTGAAGCGCTAGAGCGATTAATGGACCATTTGAAGCGGCGAGAGTCCTTTCCTGGATGAAAGGAAGCAAAAAATACTTAAATCGTCCCAAGTTGCTATTTCTAGCTACAAGTGATAATCATTTTTATCTTGTCATGTGACTGAAGCAGGCAGTGTGCCATTGTACCAACAGTTGCGATAAAAATTCATCTCTTACCCATATGTGACGACTGCCAACCAATAAATATTTATGGGAAGCTTAATAGCCATACTGATAAGCAATTTATGCTATTGGTGTTTGGTGATGGTTTCGTTCTTTGGTATCCTTAGTTTGTGCAATGTTTCTGTACATTTACCAAGGGTAAGAAAACGCATTAACATTTGCTTAAAAAACATCAAAATAACAATAGAATCTTCACTCTCCTTCAAAATAACTTGCTACTCTTAAACAAATTAGCTGGGGATAGTTTATTATAAATAATGCACGTTACAACTTTACTACCGTCGTGTGGAAGAAAACGATCAATCTGTATGTAGTATTCTTACATTTACTACAGAAAAAACATAGGGGCCACACACACTACTTAGAAGCTGCATCTGATTTTCTCTTCTCATCTTGCACTTAATGTTACCACTACATAGTCAACACCACAAAGCTGCTAAAAACAGGATTCTTTTAAAACGTACACCAATGTATTTCAACGTTACAGAAGCTGTATCAGCACTTAGTACCAACCTGAGTGAATTGATCTGACCTATTGAGTAAACAATATGAAACAGATTCTTGATGGCAGAGTACAAACTTCTTCATGCCGATAACGCACATAAGTCAATCCATGAGAAATTGCATTACAACGATTTCATTGCCAAAGACAAACATCATATGAGACTTTTACTGTATTGTATCCCATTGATGCAAAAATACTGCATGCCCTTATTGCTACCAAAAAAGTGATATTCCAGCCAAGCACATGAGACTGGACAAAAACAAAGCAAATATATACAAGCACAAGAGATAGTCCAGAAGAAAATATGAACAAAAATTGCCAAATATGAGCAAGGAAAAAGACACAGTATCATTACTAATAACTGAAACCTTGACGGAACGATTAACACAGTGAGATAAAATGCAACAAAAAAATTAAGTTCATTGTCCAATTTTTTCTCTTAAACCACATTTTGTCGTAATTTGAAGCATATGGACTTACCAATACTTTCCTCTTGCATGTAATACCACATTCATCGAGTAGAACCTTCAGCTGATCAGACGTCAGTGAAGTCATCCGCATGCCTACCGTCTCAAAGGATAATGAACTTAATTTTTCCCAAAACCCAAAGTAAACAAGATTATCTGGTAATCGTCGATTTAGGCACCGGGCTCGTAAAAGGCCATTGGAAATAAGAATGACCGTCACTTCAAGTAGACTTCCAAAAAGGTTTTCGTTACATTTGGTCTTGTCTTTTTGATTCTCCGAATCACTCGCGCTGCTTTCCGATTTCCCTTCATAATATAAAAGACCAAAAAATACACTGTCAACAAAATCACATAAAGGTAGACAGGAATAAGAAATACGACCCCGGCAAAATTAAATATAACACTTTAAATTAAAAAATGAATGTGAGCAGGAATTTCTGTTTACTTATCTGTGTTTTGGATACTTAATTCGTTCTTCAGTACACATTAAGCTTTCTACATCATTCCCTGATGGGTTTTCAGTCAATGAATCAGGTTGCGCTACTTGCACGAATGTGCATGACTTGTACCCTCTATCCTATCACGTCATTCATTATGATTTGCCGGCCATCGGGGCAACCTCTAGTATTATCCTCGAGCCTATTAGTGTCGCTTTTTGTCGGTCATCCAATCTTGTACCTTCCACGTGCTAATTCCCACAACATATCGTCTATTGCTATCTAATAGTGACCAACTAATCAGATTGCTTTTGTAATTATTGGGGGCTAGACTGGAAAAATGAGTATAAAGGCCAGTAAATGTCTTTTTTGTGTATAAACTGGTAACACAATTGGTACCTTCATGGGTAACCAGGACATCAAAAACACGGTAAGGAGTTTTCCGACGCAATTTCAGAAGTAAAATCAATGTTTGGGTGCTGGCTATTAATCTATTCTAGGAACAGGGTAATATGTTCGTCAACATATCTACGATATAGCACAGGTATGAACTCAGTAGGGCAGTTGGTTAGGTAGCTTTTCTCGACTTGGCTCATAAATATGTTAGCAAGCGATGGGCCCACAGGTGATCCCATTGCTACTCCATCAATTTGATCGAAAGGTTGCCCATTAAAGACAAAATGATTATATTTCACGGCAAAATACAATAGTTTTCGAAATTGATCATGGTTAAGAAAACAATCCCTATACTATTAGAATACTGCTCTCAACAAATAAAACCTTAGTGCATATATCAATAGAAATGAATCAAGTCACCTATTTCGAAAATTCTTGACTTTATGGACTCAGTGGAAGCCATGCAGACAGGACCTTTATCATGACATGAGTCATATGCTTTTTATGAGCAACGTTTCGAGAGACACTTCCCCCATCATCAGGCTACTAGAAATGATCTGGTACAGCTAGTTTATTCTTCCTCATTGACGTCCGTGGTGACAAGGATCAAGATTTCCCGAGGACTGGTGCCATAGCTGTGTTGTGTTTGTTGTGTTATCTTTTGCTAGTGCTGGAAGCCATATTTCCGGAAGACTGTAATATATGCTGTTGATGTGATTGCTGTTTTGTAGGGGGTGGATGGTATCTTTGATTTTTCTTGTTGTTGTGTTGGTCTCCATGTTTATCATTTTCTTGTTATCCCAGTCAAAAGTATGGTTATGGGTCCAACAGTGGTCAGCTATTTCATACTGTTTAGTGTTACCATTCTGAACAGCTCTCTTGTGCTCCTTTTCTCTTTGCCTCGAGGACCGCTTGGACTCACCAATGTAGGTAGCATGACAGTCCTTACAATTTAGTTTGTATACAATGTTGTTGCTTTCTTCTAGAGGGACTGGATCCTTTCGACAGCATCTTCCTTAGAGTGGACGTTGTGAAGAAGGAGCACTGAATGTTGTGTTGTCTGAGGGTCATTCGTAGCTGTTCACTTGTGTTCTTCATATAAGGAAGGCATATTTGCTTCAGAGGTTCTGCTTCTAGTAAAGCAGCACTCTACGGAAGATGCTGTCGAAACCAAAGGACAGCCAGAAACAGAATGCTGTAATGTTTGTGGATTTACGCAGGCATAACAAAGGTTAGTGCCAGCCTTTCTCCAAAGCTGCTGGTTCTTTAAAGTGGGTAAAGTGTTATTCAAGTATCGTGATATGAAGTTGTAATCGTTTCTGGATAGTGAATCAAATGCGCCAAAATGCGACGAGAATTTTCGGATAATTTGCACAGCTACCTACATCGCTTGCTCTATTGGTCAATATGGGGAACATATCCTTTTGATTACGAAAACAGCTTCACAATCAAAACTCTGACAGTCACATGACTCTATTAACTAATGAATTGAATACCAATAAAACGAAATTTGTAACAAGCAGACTGTAACGTACTTGGATCTAGCCAGGTCACTGATCTACCATTCCGCTGATGGAAGACATCATCCACTGTGAACGAGAGCTAAAAATGTGGACACACAAAATGTCATTTGAAGAAAAGAATGTGCTTTGTACAGCAGTGTTCAAAATGGTTTATATTCAATCAAAGAGTACTAGAACTTGACAAGAATGATGCGTGGACCTCGGAAGAAAAACAATAAAAACGGGCCACGCAAGATTCACAATCGTGAAAAAACCCCTTAAATAGCTTACCTCTTCAGCCAGTGACACCAGGCTCCAGTCGAATATTCCTGATCCTTTCGATGTTTTAAATGTAACTAAAATATCTTCAAGCGCTTCAGCGGCTGTTTTTGACGCTAAAGTGACGATTAAACGGATTTTTGTCATTACAGTTTTTGTAACTTTATTATCCTGAACATTTAAACAAAATAAATATCGGAAAGGCTGAATGACTGACTCAACAGTATATGGAAAACAAAAAAAGTACACATGCAAGGTGGTTTGGCACGGACCATGACCTTGATAATAACAAGATGGAATGGAAAGGGTTAAAGCACTGTCACAATGATATTTCACGGTTACTAAGAAAACTGAAAATAAAAATACAAAGGTCGTAAGGTTACGACTAAGAAAGTGCCCATGCTATAGTGTATAAAACGACGATCTTGAAAGCCAGAAGTTGCGAGTTTGAACCCGCGTCACTACAAGCAAAATACCATCGGTAAGAGAAGGAAGTGGGAGCACATTCTCATAAAGAGCTCACTTCCTAGTAATATTCCTTAACCCTGGCAAGGAAATCAACCACGCTAGGAAACCAGTATGCTACAAAAAAACTTCAACAAAAGGTGTACCTCGAGATCCGCTGATGATTTGGTAGGATGTTGCAGCCGAAGATTATTCCTGGAGTTTTTCGGCGCTAATGACCAGCTGAATGTCAGGTGCATCACAATAGTTGTTCCGGTGGAGTGTACGCATTGTGAACAGCAGGCCTCCACTAACTTTTCACCATGCAATGCATTCCTTATTGGTGTGTATATGGTGTCACCTGGTTCTTCCACAGGCTGATAATCGCTTAGGCTGCTTCTACTCAATCCTGCTATCTCCTCTCTTGCATCATCCACCCGGTCGTCTTGTCGAGATTCCAATGTCGAGCTAGCTCGGACTCCGGGGAGGTAAACAAGTTGCCAGTTAAGGAAGTCCTTGTTGTCCCTGCCAAGGTAAATGGTTCACGAGGCTCTCAGTGCGACTTGACCTACCTCGTTTACTGCCACATTTGACTTCCTCCGAGACAATCCAAGGCATCAGAAAAGGTGGAAGAGGCTACCCGATTAAACTCCTCTTAAGCCAACCCCTAGGGCCAGGTACCTGACTAGTCATTCCCTTCACCTTTTGCCATGACAGAAGTGTATACCTCTTAGGTTGATTTCCTGTCATGAGCAGATCGGACTTTTTCCTCCCATCCCGTGGTCAACTCGGTCGTCAACCACACCATCAGGTTATCAGACTAGATGACAGGCAGGTGGAACAAAGTGGAAACAACATAAAATTGTTTTTTGTTTCCATGGAGGTGCACGGTGGCCTTTGGCCGTTTTAGCGAATGAAGTACAGTATGTAATTAGGTCCTGGTGCTCATTTGCTTCTTGTCTTAAGAACAATTTTGCCGAGTACTTTATGTGTTAGTAGATTTCTTGACATAACTTGGCGGTTTGCTGCTGATGGAGCCACACGTGATATTTGTTTAAATTCCCGACTTCGTCAACTGTCTTCCTATGTCTTCTCACAGTAGAAATATGCATTCTTATTATTGAGCTTGCACAGTTTTAAACAATCACCATCCAGAGCTGATTTGCCATATTTGTACAGGTTTCCTTAAAGCGTTGCTGTGCAGTTTGCCGTATTTTTATTCAACGTATTGTGGCGTCACAGGGCAGATGCAAATTCTTTCCTGAGCTCATGCTGGACAGCATGTTGTACGTTCTGTGTTGCCAGTTGCTTCATCGGTCGTTTTATGTCTTTTTTCTCTTTCGAAGAAGCATCTGTTGGCCATTGGTTTTGGTCACATCTAGAAAGGTACTTTCTAATGTCCCAAATCTTTCCGCCTTGTAGTAGTAAATGAATGTCTCCAGTTTTGTCCAGAGTCTGCACGGGATCCATTGGGTCCTTGAAAGACTCCCAAGAACCACATTTATCATTAGCAATGCTGGTCCATATGGTTCTGTCACCAGCGGCTGCCAACTTCAACTTGGGGTTTACTTTGTCAACTTAATTTAAGGTTCACTTCGCCAACTTCTTGATGGTGCCGTTGATGCCTGGAGAGCTTATCAGCCATACTATTAGTACTGTGGTGTGGCTCCAGACCTGTTATGATGCATAGGGTGAGTTGTTATCCTTCAGACGTGCTTTAATAGATGCACTTTTCCCCATTGGATTTTAATCAGCTTATAATACCTGGTGTATACATGAGGGATTTACTATACTTGGGACTTTTTGGCATGTCCTTCAACGTTTATTCACTTCCAAAAAGTGTTTTAAACAACCGAAACTTACCGTTCAAGACATGTTTTCCATTCATTTCTTTTGTAAATAATGGTAACCAGTTTAAAAGCCTTTCTACAGCGTTTTGTCTTCTAAGAGCAATTAACATTTTGTGTCTCGTCTCAGTTTGATTTAATGAAGTCTAAACAAAGAATAAAATACGTTTGTAACTACATGCAAACAAGTGGAAAGAATATAACTTCATCTAAAACTGGTATACTTTTGGATAGTCAAGGGCGGTTAAGATATGATTACTTCACACCTTGACTGCACGTACACGCCGTAAAAGTACTGACTCCCTAGAGACTAAACAAATACATACACGCGCAAATGCAGGTTAAATTGGCGAAAGATGAACGGGGAAACACGTGACCACTTTCCAAGAAACAATCCGACGGGCGAATTTTTCATCATCAGATGATTAACATAGATAGCAGACGACACCATGAGCAAGGAAACAGAAGGGCTGACGAAAGCCACCGGACATACGATATTCACATCAAACTCCTATAATTAACACGTCAGAGTTATGCAACCAAAACTGATAAAAATGTAATCCAAAACAGGTAATTATTATTCTTTCAATCTAATGAAATTGCCTATATTGAGCTGTATACCAGATATCATCAATCAACAAACTTAAACTGTACATAAATAATAAAACAAATTCTGTCTAAATTACAATGAAATATACGCCATAGCAGCAACAATACGCCCTTAATCAGTGCTTTGCTAAGGCTCCATTCCTCCATCACAATAAATTCTGTTTTCGTCAGCTCTATGACGCTTCCATGTATTAACCTGCTTTTTGCCTTTGAATTTATGCTAATCATACGTCAGTTTTCAAACAAGAAAAAAAGAAAACAAGTAGACAAGTAACCTACTTTTCCCCAACGACTTCAAGAGCAACATATTGCGTACTAGGGAGTGCGTAATATTGTGTACGTGCTAGGGAGTGCGAGCCAATCTTGGAAATACAGTTTCAAGTTTACAAGCTTGTTTAACCGTCCGTATTACTGACACGTGTAATGCCTGATATATAGTTTTATAGTAACACAATCATCGCACACTGCTTATATGCACACTCATACTTACCCCCGGGTATCGTAAACCAACCAGACAAAATTGGTCTTTAACTATCCTTTGCAAAACCTTGCTAACAGTCTTAGGATACTTTTGATCAAAATGAACTGTGAGCACTGTAAATGCTTGAGAGTCCTCTGTCAGCAGTAACTGATGTGGTAAACTTAAACAGAACGGATGAACCACTTTAAGAATATTAAGTTTCTTATTTATAGGATGCTGTTTGTGTACCGATTTCACGTTTTTTATATCCAATGCTTTCACAAAATTATGTGGAATTTTAAAATACGCGCTATCACTGAGAGTCCAATGATTGGCATCCAAGTAAACAGGCCATCTCGCACGTTTTGTCTGCGCAGAACAAAAATCGTAACACAAATCCATGTCACTGAAAAAGGTCATCATGAATCTTATAACTGTCATTCGATGTTCAAATAAAAATATATTATGTGATGAGGCTTCGTTTAATTGCAATTTTTCTTCTCCAGACTTTAAACCTATTTTTTTTTCCAGTGTGGGTAATGCTTGAGAAATCGTTCTTGAAACGTTAGGGCCTCTTAGAACAAGAACGACCACAGGATGACCGATTAATCTCTCGGACAAATTGTCATATTCTAATGAACCTACAACAAAAGGATTCACTTCACAAGCTGTACCCATGGTTATTTCGGGGAAATATTTGACACCAATGACTTCAATACTTGGCTTCTCTTTAGTGTAAAATCCATTTCTGGGACTTGCCATTGTTTCATGATTTAATTGTTTTTTACTGAAATAACTGAGAACTGAGCGAAGAATTTCTACAAATCGATCAATATATTGCTTCCCAGTAACTACAAAAATACAGAACTCCGGTTGGTCGAAGCCACTGAAAATATGATGCTTCATCGGCATTCGGGCTTTGAGTTCCTCAAAGCGGAAGTTTGGCAATTCAGGAGTAGTGAACATCTCTTCAATATACTGGACGTTTTTGGAGGTCAGAGGAACAGATCCAAAAAAGTCATTTATACTCCTTCTTTTCTCATTTGCGTCCCATCCGCTGTTACCTCTGTCTTTCTCCTGTGTTGATGAATCTGCAGGTAACAGCTGGAAAAGTTCGTCAGCCAGACCTGAAATTAACCTCATCGACCTATATACCGTATTTACACCTTCAAGTACAAAAATCCACATGCCTCCTGACACGGGTACATCAAAACTACTTTTGTTTGCTTCTGAGGCCTTGTCGCCAAAAGTATCCGAAGACCTGCAACTATTCAAAGTTAACCCAAAACTTCCAGACTTTTCCAACGAAAAGTTCGTTTTGCCTAAAGCTATAATAGAAAGTCCGAGTTTTTCTAATTTTTCAATGACGGCAAAAAGAAACCAAGAGGGTACAAGAGGAGACAAGGTTAGTGCCGATCTTGACACAGAATGCATCAAATAATACACAACTGATGTCTGAGCAAAATGGGAATCCACTTCACAATGTGGTTTCTTTGTATCCTTGGAGCAAGGTTTGGTAAAATTGTCTAATTCTGTTAATAGCTCCCTTTCTGAACATTTATTAAGTCTTTTCCCGAACCAAAATGTGAGCTCCCGGTCCGCCCGACGCCTGCCTATGCCGTAAGTCACAAGTGGATCGCCGCTATACGTTTGCATGACTTTCAAATCACGTGGCATATAACTGACAAATAACCCAGCTTCATCATGAAGTGCAGGAACAAGCTTACTAGCACCCTGCACTGATGTAGATGAAAGATCTGATAATGCTAGAACTAGGATAGTTTTATCTTCGGATGAATCTAGAACAATGAAAAAATATCAAATGAAGAAATCAATTTCAATCAACTAAAACAATAAAGCTGAAAGAAAACACGCCCAACTGGTGAGAAAGAACACTAAAACCCAACTGCTAAGATGGTGACTATAACGATGAGGGCAATGATAACAATGATAACGAACGCGATCATAAGGACAATGACGAAAACCAAGATCGAGCTAGAAATGGCAACGCCTAAGATTGTAAAGCCAATGATAACGACTGCTATGATTAGCAAATAAGGGCAAAAGAGACTACGACTACTGTTATGATCCTAGTGATTGTAATGACTCTGGTAATGGACGCGATGACAAAGATATGATGGCAATCAATGCAAAAGTGATGATAAGGCAGCATCTGTACTAACGAGATCAGTGATGACAACAGCTTTGATGGAAACGACCATGATCGTGAGGGCAGTCATGCCAATGGGAATAAGGATAAAAAATTAAAATTTTTACCACAAGTACGCTACTCACCAGTGTTATGCAGGTAGGCCAATCGAATACCCACTACGTCCATGGTTAGGATTTTCATGAATAGAAAATACAAACTACGTGGGCTGACTCGAGTGATTCTCTCAACTGTCAAAACTGTAATTTCGTCTTTATGCTGCTTATTCGGTAACCATGTCACACCGGAAGATAAAGGGGCGCCAGGTTTATATTCAGACTTCCAAAACAACGAGGGGCTAAGTGAGAAAATTCGACGAACAGCATCTTCATCTGGGTTCACAGATACAAACGAGGACAACTTGCCACACGACATGGATCGAACAAATGATCCTCGTGTCGAGGTAAGTCTTTCTAATTTCTCTAGCAGTGTCTCGAGATCGTTCGAATTCAAAAATTGGGTAACTCCCTGAAAAAATGTCCTTTTCGATTTACTTTGCTTCCCTCTCTTGATCGTTTTTGCAGGGACGTCATTTTCGATGATACCAATGCATAAACACAGCTCATTCTCAAGTATGTTCTGTTGAAAGCTAACAACATTAAAAGGAATCTCCAATTTCGATGCTACGTTTATCCTTGTATGGGGCAGTAATGACAAAAACAGAGTTGATAGACCGATATAGGCATTAATGCCTTCCAAAACGGGAAGTGCGGCTTTTGATGTTTGTTGTCTACTACACACACAGGGTGCCTGAAGAGGTACTTTAAGCAACAAGCAACTTTTTTCATGAGCACGGGAGGGAAGACTGGACACATCCTCCGTAAATGACATAACCTGCAAAAGTAAACAATATCAAATTATTTTATCTGAAAGAACAGAGACGGTCTTTCTATTCGAGCTGACACTTGTTTCACAATTCATTTTATAGTGACGGTGAACCCAAGATTTTCGTGTCACACCAACCATAAGCATTTCATAGCATACATTTAATTTTGACGATAAACATTGTAAATGAGATGTGAAAAACATTGACCATATTAAGGGAAAGCATGGACGTAACGAAATCGAGAATTTAAAGAAACTGGTATTTTCCCTACCCTTCTTTCTCCTCGGAGCATCATTTCAATCATTTAGAAAATTTCATGCTCAAAACTATCAATTATAGCAAAGTACATTTAGCAACAAATTTTGACAACATTACCAAAAATTGCAATCAAGAAGAATTTTGGTATGCATAATCCTTAACTCATGCGCCAGGATTCGTACCACTTGAAAAAAATAACCGCTTATAACTACGTTCTCCTCTTATTTCTAGTCTTCCTCTAGATTTCACCTGTAATACAATACAGGAACTCGGTGTGGACGTCGAAAGTACTGGGACTACATGTCGAATTTTTCAAATATTGACCTCCAAAAAAGTGCTGTCTGCACGCACAAATGCACAAGTCAACACCCCGCTACAATACCCCTGTACTCGTTACAATAAAACGAGCTTCATTCTTACATCATACTGAACCAGTTTAAAACGTGTGTCATAATAGTCCTTCACAAGACATCTTTTCAACCTCAACAGATGCAAGTCTCAAAGCTTATTGCAACGAGGGTCGAGACAAAAATTTACGCAATGCCATCAGGATAAGAGAAATCAAATTTAAGATTTCATTAGATATTTTTTCTTGAACCTCTTCGGCTGGTACTTATCTTGACAAGTACTGTGTACTTCTGAAGTACTATTATAGTTCAACTTATTTGGCCTCCGAGCTTTGTTGGCCAGAATCTAAAGCGTGCTAGCATGATAAAACTACGACAATAACTCACCTCATCATATATTATGGGTGGAAAATCATTCGTTATCTGGAACCTTCTAATTATCTCCTTCAGTTTTAAGACATCTGCTTCCTTTTTTCCACTTCCTGTTTTCGGTTTCTTTGTGGATTCTACTGGTTTCGGCGACTCTTTTAATGAGGAAGAACCAACGATGTCATGCTTTTTCCCCGTTTCCTTCTCTCCATATTCACATTTGTCATCCAATAATGCTTTAGTTGCATTTTTACTTGATCTCTTTTTGTTTTTCTTCTTACTTTTTAGTATATCATCATTTCTATCCTGCGAAGGAAGATCAAAATCCGTACTTTCTGTGGCTTCAATTATCGTAGATGACTTCTTACTTGTACCCTTTGAACTCACACTTTGAATCAAACACTTGCTATGTGCAACATAATTCTTCTCCAATTCCACATTGGCGGCATGACCTGACTCAGAACTTAACCTACCAGTCTGTCCATATTTGCTGTCATAATTTGAAATAGGTATCTCATGTGGCTTTTTGAAAGGCTCACAGGTAGAGCTCTTTTCCTTTTCGGGACGCCTTGTATGCAAACCATCGTCACCTAAATATGTCTTCATGGGGGGCTTTCTCTCGTCGTTTTCCAAGTCGGTCACCAACGTAGTCCTTTTCTGATCTGCATCCGTAGAAGAGGCGTTACTGCTGAACGTAAATGAGTATCTACTAATGACCTTTTTCTGGGTTACAGTCTGCTTTGTTTTACTCTGATCTTTCGGTTTACAATTTCTACTGGTAGTAGATTTAGACAGAATCCTATTGGCGGCATCAGCACTCTGGTTTTCTGAAACAAAGATAACCGGAGCTTCTTTAGGGGTTGACATTTGTACTAGATTGCTCGTCAAGTCAACAGATGATAAGTGTGAATCATCGAAATTTTCGTCTACCTCAAAATTTCCGAAGGATGGCAAGTCGAGTTTACAGTTGTCCCTCTTTGACAGAACTGTATCTTGCGAGCAAGAAAGGCTAGGTTCGTCTCTTTTTCTCCTGTTCCTTTCTACAATTTGCAAAGAAGTGGAGGAAACTGGGGGTGTGATGATCTCATGTTCATCCGATTTTACAATGGGCAATGAAATGTTGTCAGAACATAAAGCATCAGGCAGAAATACTTTGCTAACCTTCAAAACATTAATATCCGGTCGACTGCTAGACTTGGGTCTTGACGTCTTTGTTGTAGCTTTAATATCGCTTTGCAGTGTAGGCATGCTAGTTAATTCGACATTTTCCTTACACCGCAATCCTGGCTCAACATAATGAGATTTTAATGATTTTTCCAAGTCATCGTCTCCATCGATCATATTTTTTAGTTGGCTGTCAGCCGAGGCAACAACCAAAACGTTCTCGACAGGATCACCCGCCTTCTTTATGTGATGCCCCTCTTTAGCATTATTATTGCAACCATTCGATGCTCTCTTATCTAACGCAGTAACAGAAGTAGTGCTCAAGGTAGTCATTTCTTGACAGATCATACCTGCACCAAGTTCAGACTCGGACGTGCGAACAGACCCCGACCCAAGACAGCCAGCAGCTGACTTGGGACTTAAACTATAGAGTTCACCGCATTCACAATTCAATTCCGCATCAATACGATCAGCTTTTGACTCCCTTAGATTGGGTCCATCACTAACTCCATTCGTTTTATGAAAGCCAACCAAATCGTAGCTTCCAAAGTTCCCTCTCTTCACTTTAGTAGCTGCTAGTTCCGATCTGCCAGTGCTGTTTAACAAGTTTCTAGACCTACAAATTTGCGATTCTGATTCCGACTCAGTCAATGATGCCACTGGTTCCTCGTCAAAACTCGATTCATCTGATGAAGAAGGGTCCGCAACGGCTGGTCTTTGGGCAAAAAAGGTACCTAATGCGTGTATAGCTGGCCTAGAAACATCCTCGTAGAACTTTTGTTTTTCCTCTAGCATGCTAATTGTCTCTTGGTCCAGATGTGCATCACAGGTGTTAGCAGCTAGTTGTCTGACGTCTTCGGAAACGTTAGACTCTTCTGAAGTAGACGATCCCAGCCACTCTACTGAGAGAGACGGCTGACGTCGGGGCTTGGCATGTACTTCGTAGTTCTTCACCTAACCACAAAAAAACTCATACTAACATCACACAACATAAGTAACATACCAATGGCAATCATCAAATTGGAACAGTTATGGTCCTACCACAAAGATTTAATAGGTCTATCAAAATCAAACGAATAATTGAGGGAAAAGCATAAATACTACGAAAGAATGAGGTGTTCTCTTGACCGACTCCTTGAAAAGATACGTAACGGAAATTTTAATTACGGAAACGGAAATTTTGATCAGACTCACGCCCAGGCTTTGACACAGATTTCACACCCTTCCATCACACAAGCCCTGAGTATTTGATCACATAAGCCCTGTACCTGTGAGTATGGACGTAAATCTACAGAAGGTACCTGCAGGTTGCTATAGGAAGATTACAGACTGTAAAACTGCTACGCTGTAATGCTCTCTATTAGACAGATAAGGACAGCAAGGACTTACCACAGAACTGTTCCCTTCAGTCCTGAACTGTTTTCTATTATTAGACGTTTCCTTTGTTTGATCAAATGATTGTTTATATTGCTTCCTCTCTTGATTAGCACGCACGAAGTCATTCCTATCATTGGTCGCGTCCTCATCGCACGAAAAACTAAATTGGTACAAGAAAAGTTATGATAATACGCAATTTAATGAAAGAATACTCTCTAGCATGTGGTAATTACCTTCGCCAGGAAGTTACGTTTTCGCTGGAGTTTGTCTGACTGTCTATTTGTTAGTTAGCAAGATAACTCAAAAACTGCTGCATGGATTTTGACGAAATTTTCAGGAAATGTCTGACCTGGGATAAGGAGAATTCCGGATTCTGGACCACTTTTCCGCTAATGAAACTTTCATAGTGCTAGTGAGGAAGTCTTTGTGGGGATAACTTAATGACCATACTGATATCTCCATGAAAATGATTAGCAAGGAAAGCATAGTGGACACAAACCCTATTGTTTGGATAATACTACCGCAGTGGCGTTGGCTTTCGCTCTCGGAGTGCTTCTAGTTTCTAAAGAGCCAACGTTCTAGAATGCTATTGTTTACAATTTACATGTTTACGGGTTAGAGTTATCAGCCACGCTAGACTGACATATCATTTACTAAAATAGAATTAGGTTGAAGGGGATCGACATAGACGTTTGGTTTCATAGTCAGTATGATTAAAAGGTCAAGTGTCACTAACAAGCAAAAAATACACTAGCTTACTTAGTCCCAGAACAATAAAACGAATAACAGTAAATTCAACTAAGTAATCAACACGAAAACTAGTGGCAATGACAATCATTTGCTATCACTATCAAACGTTTCACTATACATGAATATTACAATTTACAATGAGTGGAGCTGTCTTCATTACTATGTCAATTCCATGTCTTGTACCATCTCGTAATAAACAGCCTAGTGTTCAAAATACGTACCTCCGACTGTGCTCAACCTTGAATCCAACATCTATGATTGAACGCAGATTGCCACTGGCAAAATCCCAATCCTACAGATTTCAAAAAATACAACCAAAGCATCAGCAGACCCCTCTGAACTCCTAAACAATCTACTTGAATCTAGCCTTACTCTGAGGTTTTACTTAATTATTTTAGATAAAAATCTCCTTGTGACGAAGTATTGCAGCAGGAAAGAAAGGCTTGACTCATACTGTACGGATGAAGTACAAAGTTACATAGCAGAAGATTGCAGTCTACTTTTTGATTAACTTGCTAGAACATACGATTAAAAGGTTGTTGACAGAAGCGGACAAAATGATACAAGCCCACGCAGTAGATATCTAAAACAATACATATGCGTTATGATGATAGTAAGTATTTCATAACAACCGTATTACCATAAGCAACGACGTGAAAACGGGTCAATTAGATTGATGATGTCTGTCATTGAAAACTGTCATTGTAACGTTTTTGGAAAGTAATTCTAAACGGAACTCATCCATATGTCTATCTATAATCACTCTTTGGTAATCAAAGTAATCAAATAAGATAACCTGGCAGATAACCTATTTAAGTGCAACGTGAAAGTGTTAAAGAGTACGAGTGCACACAAGGCGGCAGTAACTACTGCGTCTAGATGATGGCATAGCAATGTACAAAAATTGTCTAAGAGGGCACGAGAAGGCAAGGATTAGCAATGAGTACTTGTTTAAATCAAGCATTTGGGGAGGCATGAAATAAAATTATGATCGACGGTATTCAAAGACTAAGAAACATGTACTATATTAGAACCTCTCTTATCCGAACCTCGTTTATACGAATGGCAAGAGTGAAGAAAAATCATTTCAAGAGTTTTTAAAAATACTTATCAAAGCCAACAGCGTGATTTTGCAGCGTGGGTCAATGCAAATTCAGCAAAAATATTCAATTTATCAACTTTATTTGTAGTGGAACAAATAAAAATTATCTGCGAATATTGGGCGCCTTGTATTGAATGATTTATGAATAAAATACAAATATAAAAGGCCAATTTATGTGGTTTGCTTTTCATTTGTGAGTCACTCTGATCATCGTTGGTTAGCTTTTCTGATAGTTTATTCTTTTAGTGCAATGTGTAGCAAACGATTTTTAAGGGCAAATGTATTATCCTCGTTAATCCAAATTTTCAGCTTATCCGAAAAGCTCTTTACGCATTTACGTTCGGCCGTTCGGATAAACGAGGTTGTATTGTATATAAATCACACCAACAACATTATATAACGTCAATGTGAGGAATGAAGGATAAAAATACTCGCGGTGTTGTCTGACAGATTTTTAAATACGTTACATTTAAAAGCAGCTGCATGAACATCAGTTATATACGGTTACAGTATTGTGTAGCATCCAGAAAACGTAATAAACTATTTGCTTTATTAATGTATTTACTCAGGGCGGGGGTGGTGGAGGGTAAATGACCATGTTACAAGATTATTCTACAATATTTACGATTCAAACTAGACTAATGGTAAGAGGTCTAAGATCTAAATTGTTATATCGCAAAACAATACCTTAACTTGCTTATTGTGATTCTCTTGGTTGGGTCTAAGATCCAAGAATACGGTTTCCTGTATTTCCGTACTATCTTTATCGGAATTTTTATTACAGTTACATTGGTTTGTTGCTTTTATGTCACTCCAGCTCGTGATCTGATGAGCAGAAGCTCTAGAAAATTGAGGATTTTGTCGACCATTGGAGCTATTAAAAGCAGTACCTGATGATCGAATAGGGGTATTGTTCGCTTGTAAATTATTTTCCGGAATCAGCTCGTTCTGTATAACAGCAGATTGCTTTTGATAATTTGTAAAATTTTGTAGCTTACTGAGCAGGGCATCAGACGTAGAAGGGATTTCGTATTTCAGAAATCGTTCCATTTGCGTGGTATGCTGAAAGTCTAGAGAGAAACCTGTCATATTATTACGTTCTAATTCTGCCAAAGCGTTTTCCACTTTGTCACTTGTGTCACTTGGCAAGACAAAAGATGGGCTATCAAATATTCCGGAATCAGATTTCAAAGGAGAGTCTTCAAGTGCAACATCTAGATCTGGTGATAAAGTAAGCGAACTATGATTTTGTGCAAATCCATTAGAGTCATCGTCAAAATCAGAGCAAATTGAGGACAGTCCTCCTCGTGACGACATTTTCTGTTTTTCCTTTTGCAAGGTATAATATGCTCCGTCCTGTGTTTGGGATACCAAAGGGATGCAACTCAGAGGACTGGGTTCATTGCCATCTGGCTTTGGTTGACGTGAGTTAATAGATGTATTTGATGGTTCGTGAGTCAAGAAGTGTATTTTCCGTTGATCTGCATCTCTTATCACACCTGAAAATAAAACAAGGTTATTGAACTGCACAATCACACAAGTAGAAAGGAATGCAGCATTTGAATCTACATGGTCCTATGAATAAGCAGGGTCATCTAAGACAATCACAAATAAAATACAAGCGAGGATAACATCTTGTTAAATTGCAAACATAGGAATCTTCTATCAAAATAGCAAACTCGTACAAACTGTTTGAGAAGAATGGAGACAGGATTTCGTTCTAATAAATTATGGTTTAATGATAGGTGCTCACAATGTCCGACAAGCATATTGTAGATTTCAATTCAAATAGCACAAATTCAAGAGTCTGGGCAGCTCAAGTATTTTAACACTAAAACCCTAGAGGTGCTGTCAACATTTAATCTTGAAAACAATTTAACACTAGCAGCAGCCCTTCTTTCAATAACACATGGCTGTGATAATAACCACCACAAACAATGAACATAAGACACTACATGAAATCAACAAAGCAGAGAGGAGAAAACAGTGATTTAAGCTTAGGGTTTGCCATAATTGTGGCACTTTGTTTACAGAGGCACATTGAGGGCATATTATAACACAAACCCACACAACTGTCTACTAAAACTAAACACATTTCAGGTTATTTACTTTATGGAAAACATCATTTTTGTTTCTTGACTTTGCCTTGAAAACTTGTGACATTGTCCTGAAAAAAACACTTAAAAGCTTTTTTTGTCTGATACTCTTCAGAGTGTGAATCGTCAGCAAGAAAAGTATAGATGTTTGGCAACCTTTTTAAACGAAATAGGAATCAAAACTAGCCAATTATAAACAAGAATGGAAAATGAAACAAAGAGAAAATGAAGAAGCAAAACGTTATTGGAAGAGTCCAAGCGAAAAAACAAACTCTTTCTGCCTACAGAACTAGTACACTCCTATTTCTTGGTCAATCGTCTGACTGCATTCACTATGATTTAGTTGATTGCTATAAACGGGTTCAAGACTGTTTTCTGTTTCAGTAAATAATTGCTGGAAACATTTAAGTGGCCTGAACATACAATCTGATAGTCTTTAATACCAGGTGTAAAATGGTAACACACATTACCTGTAATACCACTTGAATCTACAGAAAAATCCCCATTTTCTTCTCTTGTGGTACCAGATTCATCCTAAAACATAAAAGCAAACAAGAAAATACTTTTCAACTACCACAGCATGCTGTTTTAGTTACAGACTTACACTAACTCCAACTTTGAAGAGTTGATCATATCATACACTAATTAGAGCTCTGCAGACTAATTTTCCAATTATTATTGTTTTTCTGCATTGCTAAATACAAATCAACAATCCATGACACAAGTAGGAATATCATAGTCATAAATAAACCTCCAATATTGTGCACAACCTTTACCTCAGTCTGACAAGATATAGGCAAATGCCTGCAACAAAAGTCATGAAAAGCCATAACTAAACTCATCTGAAAACAAAGAGTTAACTGTTAGAGTTCTTAATACTGCAGAAAAAAGCAAGAGAAAGCAGTGCTACATTACTACTACTCAGCCATGGTCTGGATCATAGTATCTGGGAAAAGGGGAATGCAGTCTTTTCATCAAGCAAAGGAAACTGTCCTGGCACGCATCAACTCTCATGAAAATATAATAGCATAGGCATTTTACAACTGATAAATAAATTGTGCTTTGAATAATTATGTGTACCCAAATGAGCTACCCAAGACTTTCAAACAAAACGTAAAGCTTTGAATCAGTGAATGATATGGAAGTTTAAACCACCCTGATTACCATTTTGAAGCTAAACCTGACAATTGGAAAGGAACCAGAGTTGACCAGTACTTATAATCAGCTGACGTATTATCAATATTTACACTTTCTACACTGGAAGTTATTTCTACAACAAAAACACAAACTATTCCATAATGGACTTTTCACTACTGTCAACACTTAAAGAATAACTGCTACTAAAAGCAAACCAAAAAAGTAATCTAGTTTACACAATAATAAAAAAGCAGTAAGTTACTAATATAAAGATGAATATGGGTGATCATGTATATCCATGTCATAATACTTTGCACACTGTAAAACATTACCTGCAATACCTTGCTGTTGGCCGCTGTCAATGTTTTTTGCACAAGAACATTATGGTGCTTCTTCCTATGACAAGAGTCTGTATGGATAACAGTCTCATTTTCATCCGATTCACTCTGTGTTCAAAAAAATGAATCAAGTCAAGAATTAGCTGATACTTAAAATCTAATTGAATACTGACTTCTCAATTTTGTACTTGTTAATTATGCTCCCGCTTGCCCACTGGCAATACAAAAAACAGTCAGCTACCATAAAAACTATGTTTTATTTGCAATACTTTCCCTATCTCAGATTTTCTATCATTTACCAGACATTAAAACTAGCAATGGGATAGGACCGATCACTACATGTTCATGTACAAAAATGCCATTAGTCATAATCTACAAGAAAATGTGTAACAGCAGACTGTTACAGCATATTAAAGGGGAATAAGCCTGCTCTCAATCTAAGGGAAGGTTCTTAGTTCTATCATCTATAAGAAAATTGTCATTTCACGATCCAAGACCAGCTAGCCAGTTTTTGTCAAGGCGGTGGTTACACTGATCAAAGTTTTGTGTGCAGGCAAGCCTTACATTTGGGAAACCAACTATCATCTATTTCAATTACTTTGCTGCTACTTTTGATAGCATCTATCAGCCTTGTGTTTGGAAAATCCTAGCACAATGAGCACAACTGGAATTGCAAAGAAATATTCTGAGAGATAAGTATGAGGGCAGCTCTTGCTATGAGAAAACCCCTGATGACATGTTCCCTTAATTTATAGTCCAGCATGGTTTGTGTAATATTATTTTCAAAGGACTGCCTTAACATTGTTCTGGGTTATGTGATAGCAAGAGTAGTGAACCAGGTGTCAATGAGATCCACTTAAGAGTTGACAGTTTCTCTCTCTCTCAGACATTGCCTGTGCAGAAAAAAAGAACCTAGAAAATCTCAACCAACCAGACAATCAGAATAAGCAGCACCTGTTGGATCATCTGGCTATTGGAATTAGTATCAAACCAGCCAAAATAAAGATCATTGTTATTCACACTTACCACCAACCTCACCATCTAAAGAGAGCCAATTGAGATTATATTCTCTACTTCTACTAGGTGCGTTCCATTACTGCCTGTGATCACATTTCACCAATAAGTGATGTCAACTTGTTACTGGTACCTCTGTAATGTTTTGTCACATTGCCACATCACGATAGGAGATCAGTTACGCCTAAATTAAAACATGCATCTTGAATGCCTACATAACTTGTGCTGTGCTCTTTGCCTGTGAGAGCTTGGCCCTGTTCTTGTTGTTATAGTATTGCTGCATGAAGCCAAGGAACAAGGCAATCTCCAATGAGTTGTCCCATAGGTCTTCTATTGCAAGGTGGGTGCAATGTTGAGGGCAGTTGAGGAGATGTAGGACATCATGGGGCATCATGTTACATTTTGGGCTCAATTGTCCACTGTTGGGATCAGGCAGGAGAGGTAGGGATTATTGAAACTGCTGTAGCCAGAGAGGAGTTGTAGCCAGAGAGAAGTCTCCAAAGACTCCGCTGGCTGGCACATGTCGCCCGCATGCCGGCGGGGCATCTCTGCAGTTTGGTCTAGCATAATCTGAAACCCGATGACTGGTGTTGCATCCGCAATGCCCCAAAATGTATGTTGAACAGTATCGTGCAAAAGCACCAATGCTTCCTAAAAAACACCTACGGATCAGTGCTCTGGCACAACAATAGCTCTGCCATCATAGAAGACTTGGCTTCCGATCGTGCTCAATGGCAAAGAATTGTGCAGAGGGAGGCGACAGCAGACGTCTCCTGATGTCAAGCTCTCGTCGACCTGTTGTCGAGGTCAAGGGTTAAGTAAAAAAGTCTTTAGCTGTTTTAGGATGAGTGGAACAGCTGCATAATTCAGGGTCTCAGTGTTGATAAAATCTCTTTGCTAAACATTTGGTTGGGTGAATTTCCTGCCTGGTGTAGTGGGTGTTTATAGGCCAGAGATATGAAAATAAATGGGGGGGGAGCATAAATTGTTCGAAACCATGCTCTTCAATTTATTGGTAAACACCAATGTATTATCTTTGAGTAATAATTATAAAGGGGTGAAAAAAGAAAAATAAGCATGCCAGGCATCATCTTAATGATGCCTGGTATGGGAGCAACATTCATCACTACCAAATAAAGGCTGGAAGGTGAAGATCCCCCACAGAGAGGCCAGACTACATGGTACTAAACCTACACACCTATAAGTGCTGCAATTGGTATAACGTGGAGACTCTATCTAGGATATGGAACAATGTGAACAGGAAGGATGAATGTGAAATATGTAGGTAGAATACAACAGTTATTCACATGTAGTCAGCCTTTTGGGGGCTTAAGAACTTTATGCTTTTGATGACTTTGGGGAAACTATTGCAACTACAGAAATGCAAGAGGAGGAACATGATGTATTTTACTCATTATGCATAAACCAACAGCAAAAGATTAAAGCAGTGAACTAGTAATAGTGATTTTATACAGTGTGAACACCTGAAAGAGCAGTGATTGCTGTAAAAGCTGGTACCAGGGCTTTCAGTGGGGGATGCATGTTAGTGCACGAGCGTGCAGGCACGCACCCACGGTTTCATTTGGGAGCGATTAATCGGGTGCCCAATAATAGATATTTCCCAAGTGGAGAGCGATATCCAGAACCTGACAACTGTTATGATCCATTCTAGAGTAATTGGCCAGCTCACTTGATCAACTACTTTTCAAAACAGAAACTATGTTATTGACTTTCAATGGGCTGACACATGTTTAATTGTCATTTCTTATTTGTTTGTCAGATGGGGGATGCTTTCTCTTGTTTCCATTTGCTAACGCTGTCTTCACCTGTTCGTCTTTCACTTTGCTGAACAGCATTGAAAACCCGTCAATATTTTCATGTCACATAAGTGCTAAATCTGGTTGTGTCATTTCAAATTGATTGCTGACATGAAATAGAGCGAAAAAGATTGATAGTCCTTGAAAACCACGTACTATTTTCCAAATTACCTAATTTATGGAAATCCTCGTGACAGTTAAGGCTCTAGGCTATGGCTTGCTTTTAAAAACTGGAAAGGAAAGCGTTGTTGAGTTCAATTTTTCAATGAAAAACTTTGACACGTGTTGTTATCTAATATTTTTAAGTCACCCGCCCCACATTGATCACACGAGCTTTTTGTCGTGCGCCATAATTTTTGAACGTGAAAGCCCTGTGGTACAGTAATTTTTACAGCAATTTGAAACACCTCGTCAAAGAATCAAAGACACTTCCAGTTGGCAAAGCGATAGTTGAACTGAGTTTTAACAGCTTGAGTCACAACAGCTTAGATGTTTCCATGGCAAGTGATTTTATGGTACTATAGATGATCAAAGATATTCTCAAATCCCTCGATATGGATAAAGTGTTCGACCATTTGGTTAATCAAAAGGAACAAGAAGTGCCCTTCAACTAAACTTGAAAATATTACCTAATTTGAAATGTAATTTAGTGCTTGAGTAGGGGAGTAAACAATAATCATAAATAAAATGTTGAATATTGTGGCTGCCTAGTTCGCTTAGCATTTCCATAGTGTCATAATCTATTTACAATTGTAAACAGGGAGAAACAAGGCCAGTTGCAGTACGTCTGCTGGCCAGGTTCCAACAGGGTACTTGTGACAGCCTCACAAAACAGGAACACCTTGCCCACATGAAACAGGCTTCCAATGCCTACAACCTGCTGAGGAAGCCTGTTTTCGACTGCTACGACTTGTCAATAGGACAGAAAATGAAGATCTTCAATTCTTCAGTCATGTCTGTCCTGCTGTATTGAAGCATGAACAGTGACTAAACAAGATCTAAGCCTATTTGAAGTCTTCAAAATGTACGCTCTGTGCTCAATCATGGGAATAAGCCACATCCAGCATGTGCCAAACTCACAAATATGTGAAATGTGCTGCAACCAACTGACTGTTGAATCAGCCATCAGGACCAATAGACTGCAATGGCTGGGCCACATGGCTTACATGCCCCGTAGCTGTATCTATGGGTGAACCTGGTGCAACCTTAAACCACAGGACAGGCAATGTAAACACAATGCAGCAAAGTTTATATGCAACAGTATTGTCACCAAGGACCTAACCTTCCTGAAGCAGATCTATGGTGCAGGCAACTGGCACAGAAACAGTACATCAGTCATATGCAACATATCCATGGACGGAGTACAATGGCAAAGACCCATGAGAGGGCAGGCCACACTGGGTGTTGGCCATCCAGATCTTGTGGCTTAAGGTCTTAACGCATATATAGCAGACACCTGGTAATAGTGGATACTTCCGAGCAACAGCAGGTGTCCACTGTAGGCAGGGTCAACTATAGTTTGCATTTCCATTGGCTACATGATTGAATTGGGTTTTTTCCCCAGGATCAATTTGTTTTAGTTAGATACCCACTTTTATGTTTTTGCAGTCTTACTTAAAGCTAACATATTACGATAAACAGAAGTGGCACAAAATATTAACCACTGACTGGTCAATTCACTAAACTCTGTGACATTCTGTACCAATGGAAGATTTGGTCTGCTCTTGTGTCTTTGGATCATATACCTATGAAAAGTCATTGACAATTGACTATATTCACTCCAAAACTTCAGATAGTGTCATGCTTCGATTGTTCAAGTGTGAACAAAGCATTAAATTCTTGGTATCACAAGAAAATCTATTATTTAGGCAGTTCTAACAAATATCTGACAATACTGTAAAATTAATAGACTATTCCTGTAGCCTAAATAGTAAATTGTGATTTATGCAGCTAAAAGTTAAGTTTGTTTCTAAGAATAACAACTTGTTGCTAGCAACAATTTTTAGATCTTAGGAACCCATAATTAAGCTGTAATACTCTTAGCGGAATAAATAAGCAAATCAGTTGCCTTTTCTTCAATCCAAGGGTACCTTATGGTACAGGTTTAGCTTGATTGAGTACAGCACCTCCATGCCAACTCTGAAATTCCCACTCTACAAATGTGTAAAAATCCAATTTAGTCCAGGTATTTCATTCAACCCAAGCTATGGCGCTTCTTACGAAGATCAGGTTTTACTCTATATACAAACCAGCCTGAGATCTCTGATCCACTCAACGTCCTGATGAACACTTTGCTAACTGCTCACCTGATTCCCCTAAACAGAACTAACCATACGAAGTCAGTCTGACAACACAAGGGGAGGGTGATATCCGATATGTCCTGAACGGAACTTTCGGGCTGAATGGTCACAAACAAACGCAATGACGAAAAGTTTGCTAGGCCAAATACAATACTCGACAGCGAAGACAAACCGTTGTAGAGCCAAAACCATCTCAAAAATATTTTGAACGTACTTACCTCTGAGGAATCAAAACTTAAGGTGGGCAGGTTTGACGGTAGATTGCGGATGAGCTGTTTTGAATATCGTGGTAACTTTTCATCCATGTCTTTGTTCTCGGATTCTGTTTCCACTACAGGGCACTTTTCTGGGTTTTCGTCCAACGATCTTCCCAAAATGTCATTGGTGTTATCCTCAGAGCTGGACCCTGAATGCCTTTCATCAACTCTGCAAGCCATACAAACCACCACAACTATCACCGCAACTCAAAATACTGGCTTCATACACAAGGCTCGGTATCCTGCCATGCTACTGCATCACCAGCTGCATTAGTTACAATACTGGTTATCACTTAGATTGGTGCATTCAAAACTTATGACCACCGGAGGTCTCATTGCTCCCAACTGCAGTTTAATCAGTGACAGTTTCTACACTGTTTCAAGGATGTGAACTATTTGTTTTAGCAGATTTCTACTATACAATACATAAAAGAGGTTAAAGACAAATAATCAAAGACATTATATTATTCCGCCCAACATCACCAAGCATCAAATTTGTTGAGCTCAGCTTTACAAATTCGCGCCAGACGCAAGGAGACTGGGTCGGGTGCTCGCGTCAAGCCAAGGAATCCAATGTTTCTATGGACGAAAAACAGTTTGTGGTCAACAGAAATCTCCTCAGCTCAATAGATACGAAAGTTCAGTTGAAAAATACTGATTTCAAAATACGACAACGATTCTTATCTTTTTAAGATGTAAAACCGAGAAATGATAATCGGCACTTTGGTCTTTTGTGAAGTATGGGTGATGTCGAAGTCAATGTTATGATTCTTCCTAGGTGGAATCAAGGCAACTGCTTGCAATGAAGTTAGACAACATGAAAACATCTGTCTCGATGTTTTTTGAAAGAGCATGCATTTAAAACGTTCAAAGTCAAGATCCTGAGCATTGGGTAACGCATATTTTTGCATATTAACTTCCAATTCAATTCTAACTAGCAATACGACGGTTGCTATGGTAACCACCTGCGACGAAGTTTACTAGTCCGAACAACGCACGACAACATAACAAGGTTCTTAGTGTGAACATGTCACTTGAAATACTTTTAGCACATAATGACGTATCTTCGATGCACATTGTAAACATATATTAATCCGCAATGAAATTTGACAACATCAATTGCTGTAGTAGTCGCGAACTTGCTTTATTTTAACACTTCCGGCAAGATCACTAACTAGGATGTTGACTCTGGCGATAACATGAAAACGAAGATATTTTGTAGTCGCCTTGAAAATTTGCAACATTGCGCTAAAATCATACTTAAAAGCTTTTTTCGTCTGACACTCCTCAGAGTATGAAACATCAGGAAGGGAAGTATATGTATATGGCAACCTATTAATACCAAACATGTAGCAAAACTAGCCAATCATAAACAAGAAAGGAAACAAAGAAAGAGAAAATAAAAAACAAAACGTTATTGAAAGAGTCCAAGTGAAAAAAACGAACTCTTTCTGCCTACAGCGTACTGGTTTTGTTGTTTTAATGTAGACAGACTCTAATTCACTTAGATGAAAGGACGATCTAGCTGTGCCAATTATCCGAAAATTCTCGTCCTTATACATTTTGACGCATTCTGAGTTATCTAGTAAATGTTGGCCTATGACAGAATCGAATGTTTTGGCAGTCATTTTCGCTTTGCAAGCGCGAGATGGCTGTTCTCTATCTAAACGACATCTCGTTCCATGTCTGTGGCTTTTGGTATGGTTGTAAAGGTACACGATTTGGAGATTGTGCTCCACGAGGCGCAAAAAATATCATAAAGTCACATCAGCTGTTAAATCTCTCTTGCCTTTCTGTTCCCTCTAATTTTGTTCTCTTGATGCTCTTGGATCTTATTCGAAACTTCTGTACCCGATCCTAACCTTGCTTCTCTGTTTCCTGCAGTTATTTCCCAGCTCGATGGATCTAGGTCACATTAAAGTAGGTTTACTTTAGTGCCTTTATACGATTTCGTCTGCCCTCCACGTGACTGACAACGTCCCGTCGATTGACTCTACTACAACTTTTGAGGCAACAAGTGGTCAGAGATTCGCATAACATGACCAAGGCATTGCTAGGATGGTGGCAGTATTAGCTTTTCCCAGAACACTGTTGTTAGTGTGTTTGTCTTTTAATACGTTTCGTAAACATTGTTGCTGGTACTTTTCGAGTATGGAACTCCCGACATTCCTATAGCTAAGATTTTGATGAAATAATAATCATGAAAAGGTTTAAAAATGTTGCTAGATAATACTCGCAGCTAATATTAATTTAAAATTGTCTAAAATAAGAATAGTACAGAAGATACCAGGTTTCGAAATCCATGTAAACGAAAACAAATTAGCACAATTTCTAAATGCATAATTTGATAAATTTTGTCATAAAACTAGGCATTACGCACTATGTTTCGCAAATTACGTCTTCTTGTTGATCTCGCAAACAGTCAAATGTTAAATCGTAACACTTGTTCGATTGTTTGATTGACAAAAATTAAAGATTTCAATTAAAAACACAGTACTTTCGAATAATGTCTTCGAGAATAGCCAGAAAAAGAGAAATAACAGGAAAAGAAACTTCTAAACAAGGTGCTTTGTCAACATGCGGAGATCAATACTTCCTTTTCTGTAAGACTTTCTGCAGAAAGTAGATGATAGAGCAAAGCAGGATATCTCAAGGGTTCAAAGCATAACGTCTCATTTTGTTTGTGAGTTTCCTGTGTGGAGAGGTTAAGAGTTCTATTCAAACTTTTCAAATCATGTCCTTTGTATGAAATGGGTTCATCAACTTAACTTTCCTTTTGGGATTAATTTAATCACCTTTCGTGTGCTTTTTAACCTCACAGTATACACGAGTATCACAGATCTGTTTCCTTGATCAATAATTGTTTATTACATCTTTGATATTTGTTTGGAATATATTTCTTATTTCCATAAAGCATATTCATTGTTATGGTTCACAAACCTGATTGTTGCTAATCTATCTATTGTTGATTTACTTGAATAACAAAATGGATGCACGTCATTTAGAATAAGCTTAGCGATTACAGTGTAGTTTAAATCACACGATCAGCGATAGAGGTAAAGCAATAAATCAACGTGATCACAAAACGTTTGCTACAACTCCTAAGTACCTTAAAGCAAACACAAATTTGAGAACACTCCCAACGTATACCATAACATCATTATACCATCATTATGCTCATCATCGTTGCTGTCGTCATCGTTATCATCATCATTAAGTCCTTTGCCAATGTGGTTATGGTTTCACCCACTCTCTGACAACGGTTTTCCATCCATTCAAGTCCCTCACCTATCTACTCAGGTCAACCATCTCTCCGCTCCATTCTTTCAAGTTGCTCTTCTATTTCTCGGTCTTTCGATTTCACCTTCTATTACTGCCTTTGCCACCCCACCTCCTCTTATCATATGTCAATTAAACTCAAACTTCCGCCTTTTTGTTAAGTCATCAAACCCTTCCAGCTTCCGTCCACAGATTCTAGCGATTTCTGTATTTACCCATTCATTGGTATGACTCTCTTCCCATGGAAAAGACAGGGCTACATTTAACCAATAATAAATTATATTTATTTCAATAAATAAAGTGGGTTGTGCTACACATGTAACGCTTAAAGAGTAATTAAGAAATGAACAAGCCAGGAGAGAGGGAGCCAGGGAGAAAAATCTTCCTACAAACGTTTCGGACTCGTGTGTGCAAATGAATCTTAATTATTTCTGGTCGATTTTTGGAATCAAGTTCCTTTCAATGTTGAACGGTATCAGGGATCTAAGCTATACAGAAGGTTCTCCTGTCAAACGGATACCAAGCAAAAGATGTCCAGGTAGCTTTACATACAACATCCAGGGCCAACCATGCTGCTGAACCAGAAGCAGAACCTCTGAAGCGGATATGCCTTCCCAATCTGAAGAACACAAGTGAACAGCTAAGAAGGATTCTCAGACAACACAACATCCAGTGCTCCTTCTTCATAACATCCACTCTAAGGACTATGTTGTCGAAACGAAAGGATCCAGTCCCTCTAAAAGGCAACAACAACACTGTATGGAAACTGAATTGTAAGGACTGTCATGCTACCTACATTGGTGAATCCAAGCGTTCCTTGAGGCAAAGAGAAAAAGAGCACAAGACGCCTGTCCAGAATGGTGACACCAAACAGTATGAAATAGCTGACCACTGTTGGACGCATAGCCATACTTGTGACTGGTAAAGCAAGAAAATTATAGACATGGTGACCAACACAACAACAAAAAAATTGAAGAAACCATTCACTCTCTACAACAAAGCAGTCACATCAACAGCATATCTTACAGTCCTCCAGAAATATGGCTTCCAACTCTAGTTAAGGAAACACAACAAACACAACACAGCTATGGCGCCAATTCTCAGGGCATTTCGATCCCTGCCACCACGAACTCGCATAGAAGATCTCTAGGCTAAGTAAAGAAGAAACTGTGATAATTCACCTGTACCTCAAAAACGTTAACCTATACATAAGACAACTGTTGCTGATGCAACGTTTCCCATTTATGTAACTCCCCTACGCTAATATGAATGGCTTTGGTTAAGGTATTGTTATCTGGCATCCTCTCCCGTTTATGTATGCTCCCTTTACATGGGAAATCATACTTCTCTAGCCCCCTTTCGATCCAAAATTGTTTTCTAACTTTGAAAACCTGACTAAAATTGTTGCTAAATTTTGTCAACTTTGCCAGGCCTGTGTCACCTAGTCAAACAGCTGTGAGGAGGTCGATTCTTTTAGAATGCAAATAAGACGATGCTTGAACTGTAATCCAAAAAAGTGGCGGAAGACCTGCGATCAGTGATAGTTTTGTTACTACTGGATGGCAATTGTCCAGAGTGTCAATAAAGCAATCAAGGAATATGCCATCTCTTTGCAAAGCAGACGTTTTTCAATAGCCGTTTAGTGTGACTACCGTCTTGTCTTTGAGACGACTCAGTCTATGGATCTGCATAAAATTGTCAAGTTTTTCTTTCTCTTTAAATACAGTACTTCATCTCTTTTGATTGATAAAAAACTGTTGCTAGAAAGCTAAACGACGATTTTACCACAGTAGCTAAATGACAGGCCTCCATAATGAAAATGCGATCAAATGGGCAAATGAGAATGATTTTGAATTAGCGATTTTTGAATCAGTAATTTCACTCTCCTGTACTTCCCTCTAAGTACATTTCGCTCCGTCATAAGACTTATCCTGCTGCACTTTCCTTTCTCAAAAAACCCTTTCAGCGATTTTAACATTCCATATGCTAAACTCTAAAGCATCTTGTACCCTTTGCACTTAAATTAGCTGTTCACAAACGTCCAGAGAACAAAGCACTGTATAATGAGTGGAGACATCATCTATGCTATATATTTCTGCTTACTTGATTTTATTGATGATGGTCTTTGATATGTATCTTGCAATTCAATTAATTAGCTTAAGAGTGGAGCTGGTACAGATAAACTGAACTAAAAGGTCAGAGATAATTCCTTTAAAAAACTTTGGGAAGGACGGTTATGTTGCAAATGTTCTGACAAATCCGACAAACCTCTCAACAGGGAGGTTACTAGACCTCTGACCTCTTCGATCACTACGCCTCTGTAACAAGCATTTATTCATGGTGAGATTGTGATGAGTAAAAGAGAGCACAAAAAGAGAACGTAACCTGCGAGAGAATTCCACCTCGAGCCTCATGATGACGGGAACAATTACGACGGCATATACTGTGTATACATTGACTAGCAATAGTTATCACTGGATGCCCCACATCTCCATTGTTTGGTCTTTCTCTGAGAACAATTTGTAAAGGCACAGTTTTCTGTTGTGTTTTTCTATAAAATGGAACTTGTTTGCAATAGATTCGTACAAACTTGCAAACTTCAAATCGAAACCAAACTATGTCTTCTTCTACTATACTTCCTCTATACATACACATCCCATATGTAAGGTTACAATGACTGACGAATTCTAAATTACAGGGTAAATTTATTGAAATTACATGCATGAAACTACAAAGGGATAAAACAATGACACTTGTTCCCAAGCCCCGAAGATGAAAAAACCAGGTCAAACGGGTTTCAAAAACGTTGAAATTTTGAGATTTTGCTTTCAGTCCCACTGAAGTAACAACAATAACAACAACGTACGCACGCACGAAGCTATAATGGCCCCACTTGATGTGCACAGGCCAATAATACAAAGCATGAGAAAAGAGACATATTTTTTGCCTACTGCTGTTGTTCACTTTTCAACGCTTCTAGTATAGCAGCCCTCGATATAACGTTGGGTGTCAAATAGAGGCACAAGCTAGCACACACTTTCAGGAATTACGATCTTTTGCGGAGTGTGGGCAACATAAAAGCTGTCATTATCATCATCATTGACGAATGATTAACTAAAATGAACAGCCTGTGCCTATTAATTTTAGTATTTTACCAATTGGCATAAATCGGTAAAATTTCGGCCATAACCATATTTACGGATTTCGTCGTTAAACCTCGTCTTAGGTCTTCATTTGCCACTTCTTATCATACCATGTCGTCTTTCTAGAAATATGCCTGATGATAGATATTTTCTTTACATAAAGATGACCATAATCCTTTTGACTTTTCCAATCTCAGTTCAAAAGAAACTCAATGGTTTTTTTCAGTTCAGCTAACTTCCAATGAACGCCGATAACAACGCAACTCGAATGAATCAATTTTTCTTGTTGTTGTTTATTTGAAGCACGCGCGTGACCTTCTGATCAATACCGCGGCATGACCATGGTAAATAGTGTCTGTTGTGTGTGTTGGGGGGGAGAGATTCTGGGGGTTCTACCTCCATTAAATTTTTTGGAGCACGCCCTTTAGTCTGGCTTAGAAGAGTATCTCCTGATTTCTTAATAATCAGTGCTAAATGCCCTAAATGGAAGATTGACATTTTTGTAACACTTGTCATATATATATGAGCTGATGTGAGTTTCAACTTTTTAAATTTCTTTCCAATGCCGACAGATTGATAATGCCATCCATTTTGCATGTTTCCTTTCACTAGTATTATCAACAAACGAATGAGAACATAAAGAAATTGCCACGACGAATTTTCATTGTCATCTTCTAGTATATCTGGGAACAATTATTACCCTACATGTACCACCCATTTTCTCCTTTGACTTCAAATGAATCCGAAGGACGATCTTTCGCGTGTGTGAAGGAACTGTCCCCACATACCGTTCATGGTCACGCCACTGGATCTGATTTTCGCAACGTTAGAGACAAGGGTATGTGAAAGGTATAGTTTTGTTACTAGCTGCGTAATCCTGTCCTTTCAGACCTTCATTAATCAAGTAATGGTTTTTCTTGTGATACAGAAGTATCTGTGGATTTCTTTGCAATTGCAATACTTGTCATATTGCAAATGGTTAACCACAAACTCTTACATGTTCCTCTTGACTTATTGAATTCCAAACAATCTTAATTATTCTAGTTTTGCTAGTATAGAGGCATAACCCTGCTTGATTACTACTTATCTTAAACAAACTTCATGCATTATAGCCTCAACTAATACATCCCCAATATATCTTAAATTTATCTTCGATCGGTCCCAAGTTTTACATCTCCATTAAAATCAAGAGTATACCCAGTATTTGACTCAGTGTAAATATCCAAAAAATAAAGGGATAGTATATATCTTTGACGCAGTGTGCCTTCGTTCATTTTTACAGTATTCATTTTATCCATATTTAGTTTGCAACAAAAACAAGGGCTGATTAGTAGGTGCATATCATCTTACAGATCTCAGATATGCAGATTCTGCCGTATTGATATGCAGATTTTAACTTGTTTGTTAAGTTTCATTGACCGAATTAGTAATGGAGCAATCTTCCTAGAACGATATTGACTGATTTTGTCCTTTGTTAACATAAATATAAATACGGAGGTTGGCTTTCTGTTTTTCTGGAACGATTTCCTTCGTTTCCAATAGAACAATGGATTGTAGTCTGAATTAGATTCCCCAACCGATAGCTGGCCAGATTTCTGGCGGGTTGGGGCCCAACCAAACGCTACCCCTCGGTACTACAGTAAATATTTTCTTAGCTATCCTGGAAAACCAGCAAGGGCTTAGCACAGTAAGATAACGATGCCATGCTGGATGTACTCAGAGCAGCCAACAAATTATCGTTGGAGTCTGTTTACATGGGATGCGCTGGCCCATCTAAGTCAGCTGGGTCACTCAGGTATTTATCTTGCGTTTACATGAAACGAGTTCCATCCCACTCAAGTAGGACAGCGTCTTATTGGTGTTTTGAAAACAAGATTATCTACGTCTTGGCGCCGTGATTGAAAAATGGTTTGCTGCAAAAGTAATATCTAGCCCACCTGATCGCGTTTAAATGGATAATTTTTATCCCACCTGACGTGGATCCCGCTGACGTTTCTCACAGATCTCACCCAACTGGGCTGCACTTAAGTGCAAATATAAATTTGCATAGGATCATTAAGAACATGCAGATCGCACATAAGTGAACCAACCCACTTCATGTAAACAGGTCCTTAGTTCTGCCCTCTTACCAGCACACAATGAAATGGCACCTGTCGCGGAACCGCGATCGTTATGTATTAAAGAGACTGTTTCCTGAATAAAGTGCTAAAAGAGACAATTAGAC